>JAVYIG010003194.1:0-206970 GCA_035222895.1 Strongylocentrotus droebachiensis
TTTGTATTTTTAACCCAAAAGAACATAACAATAATAAAAACCTGAATTAAATCACATATACAATATTATTCAAAGAAAAGGAAAGTTCACAGGAATTAAATTTCATAAACATTGCGCATGCCACCGGTATTTATCAACGGAGGTCTTTATAATAGTGATACGCGCATATCGTGGACATATTGTGCGAAAATGGGAAAGCGTGTCTGTTTTTTTGTTATAGGGGTGAGAAGACATGAGCCCCTGAACGCTGGCATACTGATGAGGGGGGATGCTCATCTGACCGTAATAAAATACCTAAAACCCCCGAGCTTCCAGGGGCTCTGCCCCCTGGACCCCACCAAGGGTTCTTAGGCAGGCCCCTGGATGCTCATCTGACCGTAATTAAATACCTAAAACCTCAGAGCTTCTGGGGGCTCTCTCCCCCCTGGAACATGTCAATGGCTTAAAGAGGGCACCGCGATGCTCATCTAACCGTAATTAAATACCTAAAGGGGCCCAGCCCCTTGACCCCCTGCTGAGGCTCACGCCTGGACCCCACGCCAATTTACGCCTTTCTTGATCGTTAATACTCCACTTTGAAAAATGTAACGTGTAAGATGGTAAGGTGGTGATGCAGATTTTTCGTCTGCCCCCCCCCCCCTTCCGAACGTTTTTTCTCATTACGTCACTGCCCCTGGAAGGTGAGCCCCCTGGAATGTTTGCCCCCCCCCCAATCCCAAACTGCTTCCTGCGCGCCTGCCGGTGTATACACGGTAATGCCGGAGATAACACGGATGATCCCGGAGCGACGATACGGGATGATCCGTGATGCGATCCGTGAAAGTGTAAAAGGGCCTTTAAGGCCAAGGCTGTACTCTACATTTTAATAACAAATTAACGTTAACGTTAGACTTAACTTGAACTGTTGTTTCTCTATGATACAAGTGGGAAAGGAACACCTTTTTTTTCAACAAAAACAAGAAAATCTTTCCCCCCTTTTTCCCCCTTCTTTTTTCTCAGGGGGGGGGGGGGCGGCCCCCGCCCCCCCCCCCTGGATCCGCCACTGATCACGGGGATAAAAGTATACAGCTATGTAACAAGTACATTTCTAAGAGGGATAATGCCGACTATAAATAAATGATAATGATAAAATACCAAGGAATTTAGGAGTTTCATGGGTACCAATCCAATGGAAATTTGTATTAAAATAAGAGCCCCCGTGAGAAGGCTCACGGGGGCTCTTTTTTGTTGGAAGAGCCCCCATGGACAAAAATTTAATTTGAGCCCTGGTTATAACTACTGTTTCTCAGGTTTGCAATCGACTGATCTCTTGAAGTGAATGATTTACCACAGTGATGATGAAAATGAGAAATTTTCGATATCGCTGCTCTGTAATAATTTATGACCATTGCATTAAAACTAGCAAATTACTCTTTCAAATTTTCAAATTTTCGGGAGCAATTTTTTTTTTTAAATAGTGCTCACTTATGGGTATTATGTTATTTTTAGGGTGGAGGTTAAGGTTGAAAATGAGTTTAGGTTAAGTGAATATATTTAATGGTACTAAGGTTGGGATTAGGTGTATTGTTTTTTCCAGTGTCACTAGAATTCGGTTAGTATAGGATAGGCTTAAAGGGCAATCCAACCCTTGTAATAAGTTCATTTGTATGGAAGTAGAAAAAGAAGGGCGAAAGAATGAACGATTCAGATCATTATTCAGAAAGCTATAAATGTTTTAAATATGAGATCAGTAAGTCTATGCGACTCTCAAATTGGAATTTATGACAGTGGATTGTGACGTAGTTGCGGAAAACTCATGTTCGTCGTGTACATAAATTATTAATTTTTGTTTGTCTCCGAAGTGTCTTCTCCCTTAGAGCACTACTCCAAATAGATTATGAATAGCATATTATTATAGGCCACATGTTTCGGGACAGGGGTGCCATGCGGCCTTTAATCGGTGCGCTGTAGCCGTAACTATTGAGCTCGTGAGTGGGTGTGTGGCATTGTTGTCCCAGGGGCGTTATTTTTTTCTGCGGCACAGATTGGGGTTAGGTGCGTGTTGAGCCTATGGGAAAGTTTAGGGTTAGGGTTAGGGTTAGGGTTAAATCAAGACCTCTTTTTAAAAAAAAAGCCCCAATCTGTGCCGCAGAAAAAAGTGACGCGTTCCGGGGCGGGTGACCGTATGCCTGAACTCGGCTGACTTTACAATTTGGTACAGTCGATCTTGATCTGGGGGGTGTTTCACAAAGCCTTTTTTCAATGACAAATGACAAAAATCAGTGACAAATCTGCTGATAACCAACCAGAAGCAAGGATTTCAGTAGCTTATAATAAAAACTGTCATTTGTCACTGATGACAAGTTTTGTGAAACGCCCCCCCCCCCCCCCCCGGTCTATAGCACCGAACTGGATTATTGTGCATCGTCTTGGTATTTTCAAAATCATTATAGCAGAGGTCACAATTATAATTAAACGATAATATGTGTCTTTTTTTATTGTTTTCCATCAACATAAGAATTACATTATTGAAAATATGTTTGTCTTCTGTTAACTCAACAGTTCACCAATTTAAATACTTGTGTCTTGAAAAGTCAATTTTATTTGTATCAAAAATGTAAATTACCTTGAAATTATTTGTAATTTGCTGCAGTAGAAAAATCATTAAAATCCTTGTGGATGGAAAAATGTGGATTTTTTAAAAAAATTATAGATCCTCTAAAGAGAAAAGGCCCCTATGAGTCATACATTTCAAAATAGACATTTTAAAAAGTTTTATGTGTTGGAACAAATGGGAAAGTTGTCCGCCACTTGATTGCAGAGACATTACCGATTCAGCCATTATAAAGAGCCCATATACCTATAGTGATAACAAATTTCAAAATTCATAACTTTTTCATTTTTCCTGAATTTATGTAAACTTTTCTATTTCTCTGATTTCTCTGCTTTCTTCTAGTCTAGAGTAGTTTGCTATCAAGAAGGTTGGATTCCTTTTAAAGACCTTGGAACAATTGTGACCGGAGTATGCGTCGAACAAACTTTAAATGGGTGGGGGTTTGAATATGAATTCTGCATGTCGGGCTAGGTTAAATCACCTACTTGCCAAATACATGGAATTAATTAATTATCTACAAATAAATATATTACTTTTCTGATACCGCTATGCCTTCTCTTTAATCTCTCTCTCCTCTCTCAATTTTGCAGTCCTTTTTTTTTATTTCTATCTCTTCCTTTTCATTCACTCTCTCACTCTCTCTTTCTGTGATTCTCTTTCTCTCCCTTTTCCCTCTCTCGATCTCTATATCTGTCCCTCTATGTCTATATCTCACCTTTTACCTTCTCACTCTCTCGCTCTGTCCCATTCTAGTTCCCCCTTTCTCTCTCTCTCTCTTTCTCTCTCTTTCTGTCTTATCATTTTGTTCTTTTCTCTCCCTCTTTCGTTACACCAAAGTGTAGTAATAAAATATTGCATGTGTCTTTTTTGTGTGCGTGTGAGTGCGTGTATGTGCCTGCTTGTGTGCGTGTGCGTATGAGCGGAGGCGCGGGTAGGCTTGGGCATTGAATGTACTGTTAGGCCTATTCATACGTATGTATTTCCCCCATGAATGTTGATAATATTTGTCTATACATCATTATTGAGTAAATCGTCCTCCTAGTATGTTCAAGAAATTTAATGGAAGAATATACAGTGCGTCCCAGAAAAAACGAAACCGAGAAGTATCGATGTTTTATCATAACTTAATCACAACCATAATTAATGAATGATACATATTTGAAAAGCTTAGAGTCTCCTCTTTCAGTTGATGCTACTCAGATGATGCATATGTCACGCATGAGTGATTAAAAGCAATTTGAAGGAAGGAAACCAAAAAGACATTTGGCGGGCGGTATCTGAATTTCGAAGAAAAATTCACATTTCTAGAAAGTTTAGTTTCTGCCCTTTCATATGACACCTCAATTAGGAAAAATGAGCGAGGAATAACAAAGTTCTGTTTGTTTAAAGTAGCCCTTACATTTTCATAATTTTAACAAACGAATTCGTTTTCACTGGGTGCCTGCCGTAGCAAAAAGCAGATTTGACAAGAAATTTTATCGAACGAAGGGCGATATAAATGGTTTACATTCATCAGTGACATCACGAGTTCGCGGCGGCTTCTCTTCTGTGATGACCCTTAGCGGCATCTTGATAGAAAACAATAACATGCCGACACCCTTTGAGTCAGCCGCGCGGCTTCTTTCATGAACGCGTATCTATAAACGGAATGTGCGCATTGTATGTTTCGAATCTATATATGGAATTATTTTAGCCGGGATATATTGGTTCTCACGGTGTTGGCGTGAGAATCCTCATTCACCTTGCAGATTTTTTAGAGGATGGTCATAGACATTATTCGGTGGCAAATTAATTTATTGGACTTTATTGAGGAAACATTGTAGTCGGCAACTATTATACTTCGATTCCACATCGGATTTACAGAAGGGAACATTTTAATACAACTTGGTTCTTCAGAGTAATTATATACGGCGACGGGATTTTGAATTGTGTACATTTGGAGTTCATAACCAGTTACTGGTTAACTTTATATTAGCTACATAACTTTGTTAATTGTATCATCGCGTCGGGAATTATAATGCCGAAGGCTAAGCAGAAATCCAGGTGGACAACTGTTGACCGAACTGGGTCCTCACGTCCACGGAGAACTGCAACTGCAACAGCTCCGCCTTCCCAGCCCGTATCAGAGCCTCTCGTCCAGGCACCGCAGCCGAACCCCGGAGTGGAGCAGCGGGGACCGGGTCCATCCGCAAGTGAGTACGATTCTAGGCCGTTGGTTTGCGCGGGTATTGATACATTAAACTCAATTGGAGGCCCTGAGCAGGCGCAGCAGGTGGGGCTTATGATCAATGCCCCTCCCTTGTTGGCAACTCCTCGGGAGGTGCTGGGGTCAGCTGTTCCTCGCGCATTGCGGGATAGAATCTGGAAAGGCGAGTTTGTTGATTTATGCACCCGTCAACCGGAGTCTTGAACCTACCCCCCTCAAGGATCGTCAAGCATTCGACGTCAACTCGACGTCGAATCTTGGGGTCGCCAAAATCTGAGCGTGGTGAATCTTTGACATATTTTTGTTTGGCCGTAGTGAATCTTTACCTTATTATTTGTAGGAGAAGGTGAATCTTTGCCTCATTTTTTACCGAATGTTGTGAATCTTGAACGAATATTTTTCACATAAAAGTGAAAGAGCGTCGAGTGAAAAAATTATCGTGTGTGAACGAGCGTCGAATGTCTTTGACTCCAGGGGAAATGAGGCTTCAAGATTTAAATAAACTGTGACGTGGAGCTAGCTACGTTCGAGTTCGGATTTCGCGCTATATCCGGTGTCCACGAATATTAAAACCCGGAAATATATACCTTCTGAACCTTCTGAATTTGGAGTCAGCAGGGCGGTATTCCGCATGTCGCTAACTTGTATGGCAGGTGTGATGCCATACAAGTTAGCGACATGCGGAATACCGCCCTGCAGATGAGTACCAAAAGTGTACCCCGATAAAGTTTTTAATTATTGAAGAGTTTCTAATATGTCTATACTCAACGAAGACTGCTTTGTCAACTGGTCACATTTTTGGTAAATCATAATATAACCCGGCTATGCAGACGTGGGGGAAATTTGTTTACAGCTGATGTCACGTTTTGTTTACTTGTATAGCCTGCGCCAACGAAAAAAATACACGATGGCGGCGGGGCGATTCGCCTCCTAAACCTCTGAAATCGCCACAGTAAATATCAAGACGAGGGCGAACAAAATTGATATATAATGAAAAATCGCCCCCGCCATAAATTGATATTCCCTGGGAACTAATAAATCAATTTATTGATTTGTCTGACTGAACTCTCCGTTCCAACTACCAACTCCAAAACTAGAAATTTCCATCAACATTTTAAAAGTTTTGTGATTGCAGCGGATCGGCGGTCGTACCTACTGCTGTAGCTAGATCGGTATCCGCCTAGCCTAAGCACGCGGCCAGGCCCGCGCTCCCGATGTAAATACGGAGTACAGATTCACAATACACAGAAACTAGCTGCTCCAGTGCAGCGTGAGTCCGCACGCTCCTAGAGTATGAAGCAAATAAGTATTTGCGAGTGACGAACTGCTAGCGACCAAATTGGTTCGTAATATGTTTATTTAGTCTTTTTTCCGACCCAAATTTTTATCATGGACAGTGCAATCCCATTAAAAATAATGTTATTCCGTCTTAAATTGTGTTATTTATAACTTAAAACCATTAAATGCGAGTATATTTTTACTGTTGTCCCACATACCGATAAATTTGTTGTAACGAAACGTGCAAAATCAATGCCAGATTTTTTCCTGTAAAATCGGTATAAAGCTAATTTCGTAGACAGAAATTGAATTTTGTTATAAAAACCCCGTAAATAAATATATAAATGATGTCCCTATACCTCAGCATTTTTCTTACAACAGTTTAATTAAATTATATTATTTATATACTAGGCCCATTGTCATTGATGCCTGCGCCGCGCCTGAGTGATGGCATCAATTTCAGTCTACGAAATGAAACTAGCTTTGGCTTGGCCTTTTATAGATTAGAATTAGAGTCTATACGGGGACAACAATACGACTATGATTTTGCATGTTTCTTTATAACAATGATCGTTATGTGGGACAACAGTAAAAATATTGATTTATTGGTTAAGTTATAGAGTCTAGATCTAAATAACACAATTTTAAACTGAGTTACATTTTTTTTAAAATGGGATCGCATTGTCCATGATAACAATTCAAATTCGGGACAGAAAAAAAGACAAAATGACACAATATTACCTACCAATTTGGTTGCTAGTACTAGTAGCATGATGGCTAAGGAAAAACACAACTTATTGTTACATTATTGAATTAGCCCCCACTTTTCTTAAAGTAGCCCCCATAAAAAAAAAATTCCTAGCCTAGCTGCGTGTCAGTGACAACATTTTCTTATATAAAAACAAGCAGTTGAACAAAACACTCCTTTTGACAAGTTTTAGCTACATGTATATGTAAATCGTTAAGCCACAAGTTTAATTAACACAAAGTGAATAAATCATGGATACAGAGATCCAAAAATAATAATTATTGGCGAGACATCGTAGCCGAAGCGGAGACCCGAAAAAAAAAATTGGTGGCGAAATTGTACCTTTTTTTTAATTCTAGCTACTATTTTCAGAAAACAGATTGTTTCCACAAGTACTCATGATCAATTCTATGTTTCCTTTACTTAATCACTCTATCTACCATAAATAGCGGTGCTGGTGAAAGGCCGGTGAATCTTGACCTAATAAAAATTAAGCAGGTGAAGACGTGTGGTGAATCTGCACCTAATATTTTTAGCGGCGAGGTGAATCTGCACCCTATTTTTCTTGGAGATGGGTGAATCTGCACCTTATAAATAATTTGGAATAGTGAATCTTGACCTTATTTGTTACGAAGCAAGGTGAATGAGAGTTGAATCTTTGTGTCGGACGTTCAAGACCAAAAGTGAATAAGAGTGAAGTCTTGAGGGGGGTAGGTTCAAGACTCCAGGTGACCGGTGCATTAGGGGCCTTGCTAAAAAATGTCCCCGTTCCAGACGGCAGCGCACCCACGGTTATTGCCCTGTCGGGGTCGACATTGCAGGTACAACCGCAGCGAGGGGTGCCGCGAATAACCTCAATAGAGCAATGGACCAGCGCATTTTTGGTATTTGCGTCTATATACACCGAGAAGCATATAGTTCGGGCCTTAGAGATGTTTAAGTATATGGACACCGTCCGGACGGCGGCTAGATTTGGCGGCTACGGCTGGCGCACATACGATGCGCAGTTTAGGCTGAGGCAAGCAAGAGAACCCACTAGATCATGGGCTGTCATTGATAGTGAATTGTGGCTTATGACTGCCACAGCACCATGCACGCATTCAACCCCCGCCTACTACGGTGATGCAATTCGTGAAAGCGACCCCTTCGGCCAGACAAATTAATAGTGTTTGTCCTTTTTGGATCTGCCAGTAGCACGATTTACTCACATTCTTTCAGAAAAGGCGCGGCCACATCAGCCGCTATGACCGGTTTGACGCAGGGGAAATTGAGAACACGGGGCGCTGGTCCTCGGACGCGCATAAGAGATATGTTCGTATTAATATGCTACCTGTTGCATAATTCATGATGTATTGTACCATATTACTTCTTTAATTATTTGAGTTAAAGGAAGTGTGTTAAGAAAATGTATTAGTTATTTGGGTAGACCTATATGTTAAATAGCGTGTATAATTGACTCATGTTTATGCACGAGGCAGTTGAAGATCAATAATGTTACATTTTATTGGTGATTTTGAAACGAGTAAATCAACAACAATGAGCTGCCGGAAGTTTTTTCTTTCATTCCTGCTGTAGGTTGCCAGTCAAGTACGATCCTGCTCATAGGCGATTCCATGATCCACTGGCTAGCCGCCTTCGCGCATCGTAAGGGAAAACAAGGTTTGGGGTCGTCGGCCAACGTCGTGTGGAGAGGAAGGAGGGGCCTTAAGCTAGGTCAAGTTATTGGACATGTCCAATGGGTGCTGCCCGGTATCCAGGTTTCCTCTCCGTCGCACATCGTTCTGCACGTGGGAACAAACGACGTCGGGCGAGCTAAAAAACAAGAATTGTTCTCGCTTTTGGATACAACGCTCGGACGATTGCACGAACACTTCCCCAATGCCCATATCGTTTGGTCTGATATTTTGCCGCGTAGGACCTACAGCGGCTTCAGTAAAGACGAGCAGCCCAAAATCGATCGGACGCGGCGAGCACTAAACAAGCACGCCAGGTGCATATGCCGTACGATCGGGGGCAGTGCTTTCAATCACCTGGCCATCAGGCACGAGCGGCACGAGCTGTTTAGGAGAGATGGCATTCATCTCTCCGAGACTGGGAATAATATGTTTCTTCATAGTCTTATCAAGGGGTTGGAAAACATTGCATAGACTTTCGTGGAGTTCTTTGAAGTGGTTTTGATTTATTGAATTGTATTCATGAGCTTGGTCACAGTCGTGTCCATAAGGTGTGTTTTTAATTTAATACCGTTTTCAGTAGATAATTTATTCAAGCCATAATGAAACGTAGTAATCACGTTTGTTTCGGGTAATTGGTCTATTTATATTTAGCTCAAGCTTTGAAATTACAGAACTCGTACGTTATAGCAAAAGCGACTTATCAGGCTAGTGGTTTTTATTAAGATGTTAAGTTGACTTATTTAATGTACATATATATATATATATGTACGGTATATATTACCCCATTTTGATGTTTAAAGGTATTTATTATGTTTCGGGTAATTGGTTTATTTAGCTCGAGCTTTAAAAGCAAAAAACTTTTACGTAACGCAAAAGAGACTTATTAGGCTAGTGGTTGCTATTAACATGTTAAGCTTATGTACATATAAATTTATCCGCATTTTGATGCTGTGTATTTTAGTTAATGGAAATTATAAAGCGTTGTCATGAGCTTGGTCACAGTTGGGACCACGAACGTGTTTTTCATTGGTTTAAAACGAAAGGTAGTTATCATGCTATTTTGGTTAATTGATTGATTTAGCTCAAGCTTCGAAATTTCAAAACGTGGATATTGAAAAGATATTATGGTAATTGGTTGAATGCATTATGTTCAAGTTCAAATTCGTGTACTTTGTACATATATATATATATATAGCCGTTTTGTGGCTTTGTTTTATTTACCGATTATTGCAGAGTGTTTTCATGAGCTTAGTCACAGTCGAGGTCATAAAGGTGTTTTTAATTTATTGTTTTTGGTTGAAAACGAAAGGTGGTTATCACGTTATTTTGGTTAGTTGGTTGATCCATCCAGTTTTTTCAGAGCTCAATATTTATTGGTTTCCGGTGGGGGCCCCGATGATATTTATAACATGTACCCGCCTGTAAAGTAGGCATCTGTTCGCCTGTTTGATGCAGTGGAACTGTGTGTCTTCTTTGTATGCAGAGGGGTGTTATACGTATAGCCCACTTTGCGGTACTCACAGTTAAATTCCAAATGAGAAGGTAAGCTCTGTTCGCCCTCTTTAATGAGGAAACAGTGTCGCCTTTTTACGGGCTGTGGGGGGTTGTACATAAGTTCTCGTCTGTTGGTGGCCCTGATGCAGAGAGTATTTTGGATTGGACATGCCGGCTCCATCCAGTTTTTTCAGAGCTCAATATTTATTGGTTTCCGGTGGGGGCCCCGATGATATTTATAACATGTACCCGCCTGTAAAGTAGGCATCTGTTCGCCTGTTTGATGCAGTGGAACTGTGTGTCTTCTTTGTATGCAGAGGGGTGTTAATACGTATAGCCCACTTTGTGGTACTCACAGTTAAATTCCAAATTAGAAGGTAAACTTTGTTCGCCCTCTTTAATGAGGAAACAGTGTCGCCTTTTTACGGGCTGTGGGGGGTTGTACACAAGTTCTCGTCTGTTGGTGGCCCCGATGCAGAGAGTACTATGGATTGGACATGCCGGCTCCATCCAGTTTTTCAAAAAAAAAAAAAAAAAGTAACCCATTAGAATTTAGGGTGAAATTAATATGTCAGTTTATATGCGTACATTACGCGATAAAAATATATACGCTCAGTGGCGGCGGGCGGTGCCCGTGTGGCGGAAATTGGCATTTTTGCCTCTTCGCATATATATATGTGTATGTGTATATATGTTAATATATACATATAAAGGTTATTATGTGTATTACACACTGCTGCAGAATACCTCATGGGAAGGTTGTGTTTTGGAGAATATGAATTGGATTATTTTAATTGGCCATTGTATCTTGCAGAGCTCAATATTTATTGGTTTCCGGTAAGGGCCCCGATGATAACAGGTATCCTGTCGTTTATTTATAACATGTACCCGCCTGTAAAGTAGGCATCTGTTCGCCTGTTTAATGCAGTGGAACTGTGTGTCTTCTTTGTATGCAAAGGGGGGTTATACGTATAGCCCACTTTGTGGTACTCACAGTTAAATTCCATATGAGAAGGTAAACTCTGTTCGCCCTCTTTAATGAGGAAACAGTGTCGCCTTTTTACGGGCTGTGGGGGGTTGTACACAAGTTCTCGTCTGTTGGTGGCCCCGATGCAGAGAGTACTATGGATTGGACATGCCGGCTCCATCCAGTTTTTCATGTGCAGATACTTGTATAAATTGATCAAAAGATTCGAAAATGATACCCGGGTCCTTCCCTGGGGCGGATTGGAGCAGTGTAACGTTTAAGTAAAAGTATTTTATATTCAGTTGGGAAAGTTTGTGTCGTAGTTGTTATTATTGTCATGATGTTGATATTCAGGGTAACAAGATTCCATCCTCTATTAAATCTCAAGTACCCGCAAAAAACGCATCCCGTTTCATTTGTTACTGTGAATGTAAAAGACTTAACTCCGTTTCGTTGACAATCAGCCATGCATGAAGACTCTCGTCTACGGCTGATTGTCAACGAAACGGAGTTAAAGTCTTTTGTTAATTTCGTTTATTGATACGGCAGGCAGCCAGTGAAAACGAATTCGTTTAATAAAATTATGGAAATGCAAGCACTACTTTAAACAAACAGAACTTTGTCGTTCCTCGCTCATTTTTCCTGATTGAGGTGTCATATGAAAGGGCAGAATCTCAACTTTCTAGAAATGTGAATTTTTCTTCGAAATTCAGATACCGCCCGCCAAATGTCTTTTTGGTTTCCTTCCTTCAAATTGCTTTTAATCACTCATGCGTGAAATATGCATCATCTGAGTAGCATCACATGAAAGAAGAGACTCTAAGCTTTTCAAATATGTATCATTCATCAATTATAGTTGTGATTAAGTTATGATAGAACATCGATACTTATCGGTTTCGTTTTTTCTGGGACGCACTGTATAATCTCATTCATTAATAATCAAAGTGTTGTTCCGCTGAATTTCGAAATGTATGATAGCCATCTTAGTTTCATATAGCTTTACTGGCTGGGAAACCGCTGGTATGCGTGCAACAGGGATGGCGGTGGGACTTACTGGAGGTGGGGGGGGGGGGGAGTTCAAAGGGTATTTTTATCAGAGGTGAAAATAGGGCACTTTACACCAGGGATGAAAAAAGACACTTATGAGATTTGGAACTGGACATTTATATAAGATGAAAAGGGGCATTTACGAAATAATGATAGGTCCCTTATTGGAAAGGAAAAGGGGCACGTATCACACCTGGAAAGGAGCACTGACCAGATATGAAAAAAAATGTGCATTATTTGAAAGAAAAGGGGCACCGATCAGATTTTAATAGGGGTATTAATCGGAGGTAAAAGGGGGCTTTCATGAAAAGGGGAAGGGACACCTAAAAGAACAACAAAATAGGGCATTTATTAGAAAGAAAAGGGGGAACGTGTCAAAATAAAAGGGGCAGTTATTTGAGGTGAAAAGTGACACTCATCAGAGATGAAAAAACACTTATCAGAAGGGTAAGGGGCGCTAGTCAAAGAAAAACGAGTTTCTCTCAGATTTGAATAGGGACAATTATCGAAGGTGAAGGGGGCACTTATCTGAATTGAAAAGGAGTAACTTCTCGTACCTGAAAAGGGTCATTTACCAGAGATGAAAAAGGGCATTTATTAGAAGGGGAAGGGGGTCTTTTTTAAATGGGGCACTTATCATTAGTGTCGGGGACGAGATTTTTGTTGTTGCAAATGTAGAGCTGAAATTTGGTTTTATTGCTCAGAAGCTTAGCGTGCCTTTAAATTACTTGATAGCTGTTTGAGATAGTTGAACAGAGGAACAATAAGCTGCACAGACTAGTTATGATAACTTGTTAGTTTCTCTGAGGTCTGTACATTGTTTAGAACAGGTGAAAATGTCCTAGATGTACTCTAGTATGTAGTGAGACGCTTCACTCAGTAATATCTTTACTCTGTATTAAAAGTAGGTCCGTAGCTTAGCATGCACTAGCTTTGTTTGCAGTGCAGCCATGTATGCAGTGAGACACTTTATTTTGTAATATCTTTACATTGTATTAAAAGTAGGTCTGTAGTTTGGAATGTGTAGTAGTCTCAAGCTATAGAGGGATTTTGTGTGTGATTACATTCAATCTATCTAATGGAGGCTACCTCTGAAGATTTGAGGGGCGGAGTAATCTCAGGTAATCCGGTTGCTTCTGGGACTAGTTTTATAGTGGGTGGATGGAGAGGCCGGGAAGCGAATTTTTTTTCCGTACTCGAGAGGGCAAATACCCCATGTGCGCATGCGCGTGGACTTGTGATTTCTCTGCTACTTCCCATACGAAATGTACATGTATTCGCATCTACTGTGCACGATTCGCGTTCTACGAGTAAACGATGGCATAGTAGTCTTCAAACACAGACTCTGATTTGCCAGTTTGACAAAACAATTACGCATATATCGTGCGTAGCAATAGTACTAGTATTCAAGTCTGAGTAGTTGTATGATTCAGACATTTTAGTGCTTACAGAAATGCATCCCAAATTGAATAGCATGGTATAGTAGTCTGCAAGCACAGACGCTAATCGGACAGTTTGACAACATAGTGTCTTGAGTAGTGCTTTATATTCAAATATGTGTAGTTTTATGATTCAGACCCTACTGGTGCGTGTATTGGAAAGGCATCTCAACTTGCAGAGTGGCATAGTAGTCTGCAAGCACAGACGCTAATCTGACAGTTTGACAAAATAGTGTTATTCAAGTCTGAGTAGTTTTATGATTCAGACCCTACTGGTGCGTGTATTGGAAATGCACCTCAACTTATAGAGTGGCATAGTAGTATGCAAGCACAGACTCTCCTTTGACAGTTTGACAGAATAATATAGGCCTATTGTGTATTGAGTAGTGCTTTTATTCAAGTTTTCGTAGTTTTCTGTGTTGTGCCACTGCTCTCTCAATCTCTCTCTCTCTCTCTCTCTCTCTTTCTCTCTCTCTAGCTCTCCCTCCAGTATGCTCGCACTCTCTGTATTACTTTTATTTATAATCATGGTCTGCTGAGAGCCAGAAGGATGTTAACTCTTAACACAAGAGTTAATATAGGGGTTAATATAGGATATAGGAGTAGGCCTAGATCTAGACGGGAAAAAAAGGATAAAATGAATAACTCCGTTGAGCATCAATATTTTGGGCCTATAGTGCTACACCAGATTCAATTTTATTGATTTCTGAAGAAGAAAACATTATAGGCTAGGCCTAAGTGCGGAATGTGTCGAATCAATTTTACAACTGAATATTTGTCTTGCTTTGTCTTTCCGTTCGTGCCCACAATCAAGATGATTGAATCATTTATTTCATCATGTGTGTTTGTTCTATCACGATTTTATTATTAATTTGACCATGGATTATACTGACAAAGGAGTTATTAGACCAAAGTTAGAAATATTATTACAGAATGACGGTTTTGAGAAGGCCAATAAATGACCTCATGGTGTGTGGGTTTGTTCAGAGCCAGAAGGGCATTCGTTGTGTTAAGAGTTAACATCCTTCTGGCTCTCAGCAGACCATGATTATAAATAAAAGTAATACAGCGAGTGCGAGCATACTGGAGGGAGGGCTAGAGAGAGAGAGAGAGAGAGAAAGAGAGAGAGATATGGAGAGAGAGAGAGAGAGAGAAAGAGTGTGAGAGAGCAGTGGCACAATACATAGGCCTACCATGGGGTCTGGAATCATTAAACTACACAAACTTGCATAAAATCACTACTCATCAATACACAATATATTATTATGTCCTTGCAGACTACTATACTACACTCTACACATTGAGATGCATTTCTAACGCACGCACCAGTAGGGTCTGAATCATACATCTACGCAGACTTGAATAAAGTACTTCTCAGCACACTACTAGTATGTTGTCAAACTGTCAGATTAGCGTCTGTGCTTGCAGACTACTATACCATTCTATACAAGTTGGCGACTTGAATAAAGTACTTCTCAGCACACTACTAGTATGTTGTCAAACTGTCAGATTAGCGTCTGTGCTTGCAGACTACTATACCATTCTATACAAGTTGGCGACTTGAATAAAGTACTTCTCAGCACACTACTAGTATGTTGTCAAACTGTCAGATTAGCGTCTGTGCTTGCAGACTACTATACCATTCTATACAAGTTGCAATGTATTTCCATATGCACTACTGGGTCTGAATCATACAACTACACAGACTTGAATAAGCACATCGCGACACATACGCATATTGATTTGTCAAACTGGCAAATCAGAGTCTGTGTTTGAAGACTACTATGCCATCGTTTACTCGTAGAACGCGAATCGTGCACAGTACATGCGAATACATGTACATTTCGTATGGGAAGTAGCAGAGAAATCATAAGTCCACGCGCATGCGCACATGGGATTTTTGCTCTCTCGAGTACGGAAAAAAAATTCGCGGCCGGGAAGCTTGAATTTATTCCTCTACCGACTTTCATTCGAGGTGTTTGTCTTGTCTATCCGCTCTCGATGTAACAGAAGAAGCTGATTCACGTGTTAGCTGCCTGCCTGTCGGTTGTGGCCAGGGACGTGATAGAGAAGGACTGGAATCAAGCCGTTCTCCTTTGACCCCATGCTCCAAGCCGCCGGAAAGTTATGCGCTAATCTGCAGCTGCTGACCAGGTGGTGAGATAAAAGAGCGCATGAAATTTTAGGATTTAGAATTCCTACATCAGAAAATGGTATCACAGCAACTGTTCGCTGTCCCTTCCAATGATTTCTCATCCATTGTTGAATGTGTAAAGAGTAGAACAAGCGAACACAAACTTGTGTAATTTCATTCTTTTTTAAACTTGAAAAATACAAAAAACACGCGAAAACACGCATTAGCAAACTTAATGTTATTGAAGATTGTAAATCATGGATCAAATAACGGGACATTAAAGCATGCACAAATTAGCGCATCATCCTAAAATATTGAGTTTTTGACAGGATGTAATTTTTCTTTTACCAACTCTGGCACACAATTTAAAGGCAGGACGGAGTTCTAAATTTGAAAATTTGTTTGATGCACTATTCCCAATAAAATTCCCATATAAAGTTTTTAATTTACACTGTAATTTTGCCGGTAATTTAATATTTTGTAATAAATGTAAAACTGGTGCCTGGCTTCCGAAATTCCCCGCAGTGGAAGCGCGGTTCGGAGCATGGAACTTCAAAGCCAAGTGGAATGTTACACATCCCATTGTTACGCTTTAGAACTCAAGAATGCGTTTGAATAAATTACAAGAGTTTCGCCTCCTGTTCTTTCACCTCCCTGGTTGTGGCCAAGTCATGTGTTAACGCATGCTCTGCTTTGGGTGTGCTTGTGTGATCGGGGTTGTTGAGCCTGGGTTTTTTTTTTTTGATTAAATAAATGATCAACTACAACCGCATCGTTTGCCTCTGACTCCTCTCTCTCGATCTCCTGTCCTATCCACGACATTAGGAAAAGGAGCACATGTGAAAATATAAGGGGCACTTGTCAAGGTAAAAGGGGCACATTTCAGATTTCAGTAGGGCAATTATCAGAGGTGAAGAGGGCACTCATTAAAAGTGAAAAGGGGTAAGAAGAAATAATGAAAATGTAACATCTAGTGCAGTGATCTTGGTTGGGAAATTTAACTTCATCGAATGTTTCTTTTTTAATTGATCTAGGTAACAGGAAATGTTGAGGCAAAATGGAAACGTATCTGTCGAACATGATGGTGTAGAATTGTCAATTCTTGTATTTTTTCTACCCCTGGAATTTTTACCTCTGACATTTTTATACCGAACCTTTACAACGCGTGTTTATCACTGACAAGGTCTTTCTTTCCTTGAGGGAAAAATATGGATATTTCCTTGCCTCTCAGCCTACTTAAAAATGAATCAAAACCCAGTTGAGACAACAACAAAAAATGAAAAAACATTTAATTGTTTCCCTTTAATACCAGCTTTTTATTCAGAAGAAATACAGTAAAATATATTTAAATTGAGCTTACAAATAACTTAACCAAAAACACCTTCAAGAGAGGGTCGAATATTCAGGTCGAATGATAAACTTTAACTATGTAGACAGATGTATAGAGTGGATTACTTGAACGATTTTACTAAAAGTTTACTCAATTCATGAGGTCTACTTGTGAGACATTTTCCTTCTAGATTTTGAATATTGCCTAAAGCGAGTAAATTATATACGACCCCCCCTCCTTTCTGATGATAGTAATCCTGTTATTTCCCATTTTAAAGCACAGATTGTCTATTTATACCGGCCCCTCCCAGAAAGAAAACAAATCCCCTCCAAAGTAGTAAAATTAAGCCTTCTATTACCACCTCATGCGCTGCGTATATACAGTGCGTCCCAGAATACAACGAAACAGAGAATTGTCGATGTTTTATCACAATTATAATTAATAAAGGACACATATTTGTAAAGCTGAGATCCTCCTCTTTCATTTGATGTTACTCATATAGTAATAATAATGATAATACTCTTTTAAAGTCCACTCCAAATTTTATCAAGTTAAACCGAAAATGGAAATTCTTTTTGCCCAATTGATCGTGAGCTCGGCAGCCACTGAGCAGCGCCAGATCGACGTTGCTCTATCCCTTATTGTTGAACGCCAAACAGGGTAGCAGCAACTCCTGTCTTTTAACGTCTTTTGGTATGACGCGGCCGGGGTTCGAACCCACGGCCTCCCGGTTGAGAGGCGGACGCTCTACTGACTGAGCCAACACACCGGTTATGATGCATATTTTATGCATGAGTGATTAAAATCAATTTGAAGAGAGGGAACCAAAAAGTCATTAGACTAAAGACTTCATGCGTGGCTGATTGTCAACGAAACGGAATTAAGTCGTTTGTAAATTTTGCTTGTTGCTACGGCAGGCAGCGAGTGAAAACGAATTATTTTAATGAAATTACCGAAATGCAATCATTACTTTACACAAACAGAACTTCGTTATTCCTAGCTCATTTTTCCTGATTGAGGTGTCATATGAAAGGGCACAAACTGAACCTTCTAGAAATGTGATTTTCCCTTTAAAAATTCAGATACCGTCTGCCAAATGACTTTTCGGTTCCCTCTCTTCAAATTGATTTAAATCACTCACGCGTATATGCATCATATGAGTTGCATCAAATGAAAGAGGAGGATCTAAGATTTACAAATATGTGTCATTTATTAATTATAATTGTGATTAAGTTATGATAAAACATCGATAATTATCGGTTTCATTTTTTCTGGGACGCACTGTATATACAAGGGCACTTTTATTGATTTCAGGAACGTCCTCCCTGAAATCCCTGAAACGTGACTTAATTTGACAGTTGGGGCTGTGACAGAATAATAACTTTACAATTGAATGAACGAAATAAAATAATATGCTAGGGTTAATAATGAAGTATGACTTTCAACGATGAAATTCATTGATGAAATAAAAATTCAAGATTTAAATAATGGTAAAATAGAGAGAGAGAGCATGAAATAAAATAAATAATGGTTACAAAGACATGAACGGTAAATATTAAGAAAGAAGGTCAGAATTCCCATGTCTGCAAACAGCATTGCAGTCTACAAGACAATGTTGAATAGAATGCAGTATATAATATTCCTTTAAAATTATAGATATTACCAACACAGATTTCGAAAGAAAAAAAAAGGGCTCTATATATATATTAATTGAAGTAAACCACAACCAGCAGGTTTTACCCTTTAAAAAAAGAAACCCGCCGCGGTTTGATGAGTAGAAGAAAAATCAAAAAATAATCAGGTCCTTTAAACGTGTTGACGTTGGGTAGTTCAGTCCAATCTCGTTGTCATGTCAGCCTTGTCATACCATTAGCCCACTAAATAAGAGAATAATTATGAGAAGATGTTAAACTTAAACTTATGTGTATTTAACTTTCTTTCTTGAACTAATAAAATGGCAAGTCTACTTAAAAATAAATCAATTTCAAAGAAGCAGAAAAATCAGACAAACCAATCAAAAAAAGTTTGAGCAAAATCGGATAACTAATAAGAAAGTTATGAATTTTTAATGACATGAAAAACTTTGAAAATCACAAGGCAAATTGGCAAATCACTCGTGAGTTTGAGACGTCATTGCCTCACTGTCCACTAATTGTTTTTTAATATTGATAATACAATTTTCCAATTTTCCTCCTAAAAATCCTATTTCCTCACACCAGCATCTCAATTATATTGATAATAATATGGTTTTGTGTGGATGCACTATATAGAGTAATTTGTTTTCATTTAAATCATGAAAACTGTAAATTTTGATAAAATATTTGTAACTATACAAATCAATGATTGTGAATTTACAATATTTAGAAAATAGTATCAATTCTTCAAAGTTCATGAAAGATTTTGTTAAATGTCATGCATGCAATATGATACAAATCATATAACCTGGGCAAAAGACATGGGAAATCAAGTTTTGGGGGATAAAAAGGGAAATTAATGAGATAAAAAGACGTAAAGCAATTGATAAATAGTGAGGCAATGACGTCACAAACTGATAACCAAACTGGCAATTTGTGTAGTGATTTTCGAAGTTCCATAGTTTTTCATACTTAAAAAAAATATCATAACTTCCTTATTAGTTATTCGATTTTACTCAATTTTGTTGGCTCTGTTTACCCTGTTTTTCTGCATCAATTAAAAGCAAATTATATTTGGAATAGACTTAGCATTTAAGAGTCGTATGCCCACAGTTATACAATTTGCTCACAACTGCGCCAGGAGAGTCAATTTTTACAGACATGGCGCATGATAAATGTTCACTATTATTATTATTATAAATATAGGGCATCGAATTCATCCACCACGTATTACAACAATATTATTGAAAGGCAAGTTAACATCGGGTGGTAAGTTTTATGAAACGGAGCCCAGGTGTAAATGGTATCTTTATTTCTTTCTCCTGTTTCAAATAGAATCCTAGTACTGTGTATTATCGTGCAACAGGCGCGTACGAAGGGGGGGGGGGGGGGCGGGGGTTTGGGGTTAAACCCCCCCTTAATTTTTTTTAATGTGTATGTTTTGTGTATGTTTTTTGTGAAAACCCCCCTTTTGATTTGTGTTTGTGTTTTTTTATTAAAAAATAAAAAAAAAAAAAAAAAAATTATGCCAATGGCTGACCTAAAAAAGGTGACCTTACCCCCCCCCCCCCCCAAACGGAACAAAATGTCAAATTTTCAATTTTGAGACCGAAAAAAAAAGTGTCCGCTTACCCCCCCCCCCCCCCCCCCCCCCCCCCCCCCCCCCCCCCCCCCCCCCCTCCCCACTGAGCGACTTTTCGGCCGGCGCGATTTTCAAATTTTCGGGAGCAAAATAATAAAGCGGAGTCGTTGCGAAATTTTGGGCCCGATTTTAAACCCCCCCCCCCCCTTAAAAAAAATCCTGCGTACGCCACTGTCGTGCAATATGTTAACACTGAGAGCAGTGAGGTAATTGGATGCAACGCTAATGCATTTAACAGTCATTTATAGGCTTTTGTTTTACAATTTTATTAATGTAATCTATTTCTATTGTACATGTTTTCTTATTACTGCAACTTGTATAAAAATAGTTTTTTACTTGCACTGTAGAAACATGTACAATTCAGACTACCAGTAATGTTTAAAGGGGTAGTCCACCCTGATATTGTATTGGTTTTAATAGAAGCAGAAAAAAAAAGAAACAGGTCAGTGAAAGTTTGAGCAAAAACCGATTAGAAATAGGACAGTTATTAATTGTTGCAGGTGCGATCAATCAAATACAAATTGACAACTCTGTGACGTAGCTTGTGAGTTCTCCTCCAATTTCCCTGTTTGTAGTAGGTCCACGGTTGTACTAAAAAACTTCCAAAAATTATATTTTCCCTTCAGAAAATTGTCAATCATAAATTCACCCTCAATATAATTATTGCAAATATGTCTTTATACAACCCCCGTATGACAATTAATATTCTGTCACCAATTAATAAGAAAATGAAAGTTTATGAAAATTTCAGTACAGAGAGAATTGAAGAGGAGCTCGCATGATACGTCATAGTGTTGCCAATTCGTTTCCCACTGATGACACCTTCAAAAATTCATAACTTGTCTAATTTAATCGGATATTGCTCAAATTGTCACTAATGTATTTCTCTCATTTTCTGCTTTTATCGATACCAACTCAATCCCAGGGTTGACTTCCCCTTTAAATAAATCTTGATTGAATTGAATTGAACTGAATTGATTTGAATACTTACAGGTGCAAAGATTATTCTCGCAGCTATATTCACTATCAGGGCAACTAGAACAGGGCAAACCTGATTCGTATGGGCGTTGGGTTTCGTCACCACTGGAAGATAGTAAAAGAACCATTCAATATCAAGACTTCAACTCATTAATAACAAGTTTAATTTAATAATCCCATCATTCTTTACTATTTTTAATTGAAACTTCTTCAGCTGTGGTTGAAATGTATTAATAAAATGCATTGTACTTTTTTCTTGGGGGAAGAGGAGGGGAATTTTATCTTTTACTTTCTTTTTCTCTCCCCAATTTATTGTATATATATATATAGCATCAATTTTTTTTTAATTTTTAATTTTGCACATTATTATATATGTTTACTTTACATTAAATTTTGGGTTTTTCTTTCTGATGTGTTGACGATAAATTATAATTCTATTCCTTAAAATATCTCCTGTTTCTCTGATAAATATTTCCACAAGTAGAGAAAGATAGATATGAATTGATTATGACTATGATGTAACATTACATAATGAACCATTTCAACGCATTGTACATAGTCATGTACTCATTTTCTGTATACAGTTTGTTGCAATTGTTTGTAATGTTGAATTCACTATCTGACGAAATAAATTGAAACCGGTAATAGTGGATTGAAACTCACGAGAATCTTTATTCAATTTAAAAAAATATATTTCTATAACCATGACGGGCGAATTTCCATAATTATTTATTTGTATATATACATATATGAGTATGTCTCTATATGGGTCTTGACAGCCCGCCCACCGGACAGATCGACCCTGGACAACTCGACTGGTCTAACTGTCCAGGGTAGGGATTCACTCGATCAAAACAACTCGACCAATTTTGTTTTCTCATGATTTTATGAACTCAAGTCATTCATTTCACTCTGAGTTGTCATGAAAGTGGTAAAGTACATTCACACGAATATCATTAAAGTTGCTTTATATAGAATGACACAAAAAACATATGAAGAACAGTTTCTTACTTTAAATTTAATAAAAACCTATTAAAAACTGTTGGATTTCATACACACACACAACCATACGCACACACACACACACACGCACACACGCACACACACATATACAAATACATATATATATGAATACAAGTACGCAATGATAAAGATAGAGGATATTCATCCGCTTTAAATCCAACCGTTTTTATTAGGTTACGTGACCTAATAAAAATGTTGGTTTTAAAGCATTAATCTTCTCTATCTTCATCATATATTGCGTACATGTATCCAAATATAATATATATATATATATACATTTATAAAGTAGAACCTTGTTTAAACTATGTGTGCGTGCGTGTGTGTGTGTGTGTGTCAATATCCCTGAGAAAAATGGGAACAATGATCATGCCATGATGACAATAAATTACCTGGGTCCGTACATACAGTAGAATAGTTTGCCTCCAAAACATTCAGCCAAGCCACATCCAACGAAAGAAGTTGTAGCCCGCACCATCTGTTTTTGTATAAGGATAATGATAATAATAAGGATAATTAAAATAATAATATTACTAACTTTTGATTTGATGTTTTTGTGTGTTTTTCGTAACTGAAGAATGAAAGGCGAACTGGTTGAATTTGATAGAAGCTGCAATTTGTCACATTTTCAGGAAACATAAATAAGGAAGTGTTTTTGTCTTTCTCACAAACTTGAAAATAACCAAACTTGGTAAGGGTATGAATAATTTAGTTGTTAATTGTATGTATTGTCAATGGCTAGAACAGGTTTTGAGCTTTGAAACTTACCTGAGTGTAACGATAACAAATATCGGCACATGTGTTGTCTTCGAAGTTATAATCTTCCGTCACATTATTCCACTTATCCAAAAACTCCAAAAAATGCATTGTTTTGGGCACAAAGGCGACGCTCCTGCCTAACCTACATGCAGTCCATTCTGTTGAAGAAGGGCCGTTGAGGGTCAAGTCGCAATGGTTAGTCCACGACTGCGACATCTTTGCAATCTCATCGTTCCATTGCTGTAATCAGAGAACGAGGCCATTATAGGATACTTTTGTATTTAATTTATGTCGCTTCATTGAAAGTAAATTAGTTTTTTTGTTAAAGTCCAACGATTGATACATACAAAGATTTCATAGTTGCATTGCTCAAAAATTCACACAACACTGACAAATTAAGGAATGAAAATGGGATAAGAAGTGAAGAAAAATTGTTCAACATATTGCACTTCAAATTGATAATAAACTATATAGACATCGAAACTGTTACAGGTAAATCTTTTTGGCTGCGATAAAAGAATTTTAAAATCGTTATTACAGCCATCCTGCTGAAACTCTTGCATAATGATAATAATCATAAACAAATATTTTTCAAAATAAAGTAAGAACAGAAAAAGAGAAACGGAAAGAGAGAAACTGTTGAAAAAAGGAAAATCATAGGAGTGCCATTTTATTTTCTCATAGTTTATACATTCATGAAGATAGCACTGACTTCAGGCAATCGATAAAAATGAGTATGCGAGTGCTGTTTTCGTTGACTTAAAAAAGCCTTTGAACTGTAAATTGCGATATTTGGATTACGAAGCTTATAAAAAAGGAATTATTGGTATCCCTTGTGCATGTTTGAAAAGTTAAATGACAGGCTAGTATGTCAGGTATTTGTAATTTCCGAGCTTTCATTTGAATCTGTTATAACATGTGGAGTCCCAAACTGGTTCATAGTCTGTTACATCTTTTTTTAAATTATTTATATAAACGACTTTAATAGTTAAATGTGTCAAGTACAATTACATGCCGATTCTGTAGAACTTTGCAGGAATCATGAATATGTCATGAATGTCCTATCTGTGAAATTTAAACGTTAACAGTGTCCTAACATTCAAATTATGAAAAGAAACTGCATGGGTGTCGATCCTTACGTAATACCTATTCATCAGGGGGGATGAATGAATAGATCACCCCCCCCCCCTGATGAATAGGTATCAGTTACAGATCGACACCCAGGGAAACTGGCTTTTTTCTTCTTTGGTAATAACATTAAGGTGTTCACACTGCCTGTGCAAACAGTCTGCCCCGCGAACACACACACACACAACAGCAGTCAGTTGGTAGAAATAGCAATTTTTGTAAATGTATTTGTAAAAAACTAAACAATATTTTTAAATTTTTATTTTACATATATTTCAAGCATACCTTTAACTACAATTCTGTGTAGTTTCATTGTTATAGGCATGTGGAAAATATGTTAATTATTTAATTAGAATATTGTCTTTTCAGCCATGTGTGACATGGCCCGCTGATCGCCCATTGACTCGCGCTGCTATTCTGCGTGGTGAAAATGCACCTCAATGTATAAAATTCCCCTACAAAAATGCAATATCCTGATGTGTTTCACTCATTGAATCAATTTGTTATTTACACTCAAGGTAGCCACAACTGTACTGGGGTCACCAAAAATGTTGCTACTCTGAAATTCAGTCCCTGTGGAATGTTATTGCCTGTTGAATGGTTTCTCGGAAAAATCGTCATAAATCCTCAAATCTGACATTTTTTAAATAGGCAAATATACTGTGATGTAGCTGAAAGTATACAAATTCCTATCATATGATCGGTTTTTCTGAATAATTTGTGAAACACACGAGGAAATAGCCGTGACGGTGATCAAAGTAATTTCCATCGCCATATTTTATTGGCATTGCAAAAATATTTGGAATTTAAGGTTAATATTTGGTGTAAATATTATCTATGAATATATGATTTTAAAAATGCCCCAAAAATGAACAGTTTGACTTTTCTAATTTGCATTATGAGTGCGCGAATATATAATTAGCTGAAATGACCTAATTTGCATATTTGATGAATATTGATGATTTTTTTTAATATTTCAAATGAAATATATTTCTATACCTGTCTGATATACATAGGTTTCACTGATATATCATGTTCGGTTTTGATTTGATTACATATGCGCATATTAATTAGGCGGACTTAATTATTTTCACAACTTTTTCATATCTGCAGATTCGCAAAAATTGCAAAAATGACTTATTTTGTTGGCTTCTGTTTTCAAAACGGTAATAGATATATGAATTTTATTTTTTGTATTTTTTACCACAAAGATGATATTTTAGTGTCTGATAATTTAATTTATTATTTGTGTCCAAGAAAGTGATGAATTAAGTTGTCAACTTTGACGAATTATGCCATTTTTGCCAATTTGACCATTTCTGGCAGGTTTTTCGGTAATTTTGCGATATCCAAAGAAATGGTATAAAATCACAGCGCATTGACCGATTTCAATTCTGTTTTTTGTTTTTTGAAGCTTTCATAAAGCTTGATCATTTGCAACCATCAAATAACATGTGTTTGTTGTAATTATTTTTGGTGTGCTATACCTATTAATACCATACATAAAATGAGCTGTAATGGGTACATGAGCATTTGTCTATATTAATAACCCACTTCTTGTAATGGCCAAAATTAAACTGATTGAATCTTTGCGCAGCATACAACGTATGACCATTCGGTACAATGGTCTGAAAAAAATTAGACTATTACTTACTGGCTCTATAGCTCTTAAGTCGATTCGACAACTAATATATGGGACCGTCATTGTTGGTCAAACATTTTTTTTTAAGCTCCAGGGAGTGGAGATTGTGGTCACAGTGTGTGCGAGCAAGCACTGAATCCAATGACCGGGGTAATATTATATTTGTAAAACGCTTAGCGACATTTGTATTAAGCGCTATATAAAAGCTAAATATTATTATTATTATTCTTATTTTCCCATTTAAAGACATTTTCAAGCCCCCCTTTTTAGGGAAGTTCTAAATTAGTATTATCTTTCAAATGCCGTTGGAATTTAAACTTTTCTTTTTTTTTGGCCTGCAAATGGGACATAGTACCTTTAAGTGCAATTGTCAGAAAATTGTATTGTATCCTTTTAGGAAGCAACCATAATGATGTCAAAGCAAGCTGTATAAAGAGTTTCCTTACATAACACTCCTTAAAATCAAGTTCGGCATTTTAAGTACCTTAGTTTGATATGTGATGAAAATTGAAATAGGGAGTTGCACATTGAAACTATTTTGAAAAGGATTGGGAAAATGGTAAGCTTTCTTAGAAGATTAAGACGTTCGTTAAGTGAGTTTGTTTTAAAATTAATTTACAAAATAATCACTTATTCTTTCTCAATCTGATTATGTTGATATTATTTTATAACTCAGCTTTCAAGAAATATACGGATAACTACAAATATCACAGAATATTAAGAATAAAACCTGAATCCCATGTTTTGGTTCTTGAGTTACAAACGCCTTAATAGACTGGCGATTCTTGGTAAAAAGAAGACATGATTACTCTGTTGTTATAACATATACAATATTGAATGACTTAATCCCTGCCTATTTAGAAAAATAAATTTGAGCCTGTAACTCACCCCTATCCTTCCCGCTTCGGAAATAAATATACAATTACCAAAGCCACCAACAAAATCTTTGAAAAGGTTATTCAAATATAAATTTATGCAAAGACGTTTAATGCTGTTCCTATAATGTTAAATCTCCTACCAGTGTCAATATATTTAAATCGAAAATTTCTGCCCTATAGAGTCGGAGATTAACAAGCACTATCCTTATTAATATCATATAGCCATTTCTTAAACCGACATCCACCCTCCCCGATTATCTTTATTGCCTGTCTCCTTTTGTGTTTCTTTGATATTGTTTAAATTGGTTTAATTTAATTTTACTGTTCGTATATTGTGTACTATGCGTTGCTGTGGACCCCTCTGAAAACCAGCGATAACATGTCGTTGTTGCTGAGCAGGGCTATCCAACCGTAAGTATTATAATGTAATGGGTACTTGGCAATTGCTGGGGTTAAAATAACTATATAGGGTCCTATGTAGGGAATAACAACATTCTTGCTGATAAGGCCTCTCTGCATGATACAAAATAATGATAATGATAATAATGATAATTATTGTATTATTATATTGTTTGTATTATTATTGTTATTATTATTATTATCATTATTATTAATTTTAACAAATTTGTTTGTGCCTTTCTCCGCAAATCTTGAAAATGGTTAGGGTTAGATATAAGGCCAAATATGAAAAATAATGTGTTTCTCGTCAGGACATCTAAACAAAAGGAGGAGGCATGACATTACTATTTACTACATTGCAATTTTTCCCAAGACGGCTGCCATGCTAATTATAGCTGGCCAAGCCTATTTATTCACATATATTGTGCTATGTGAGTATGCTGATGAAATGTATGACAAAACAAATGATTTGTTTTTACTTTAGAAGCTATTTAAACAAAATGTATATCCCAGGCTGTTTAAACAAATATTTGTTATGGCTTTTTTTTGTGGATTTTTTTTGTGTGGCTTTAAATAGTAAATAGTGAAATGAACACAAGATAAAAGGAGGCAGCGGCCGAAAAGGAGGCGGGTGGAGACGATAAACACTTCGTGTTAGTTAGTTGGTGTAATGTTGGTCCAATGTTACGAATTTGGTCAGTGTAGGAAATTGCCATGGAGCCAGTTTCGCAAGAGCAAGTGCAGGTGTCGCAAGATCAGCAAGTATCGTATATATAAAAACTTACCAGAGCTAACATGTTTGCAGCAGGTGGTTGTACCTCACTACGGTACTGGTTATGTTGAGCCAGGATTTGTGATTTCTCATCGTGGGTGAGTCCATTACCACCCTGTAAGACTGCCAAAACAAGCACGAGACTCAATGCACAGATCATGATGATGATGTGGTGTGGTGTGTAGGTATAGGTAGACACTGCTCAGATAATATGAAACAGCTCTTGGGATGCTGACGTTTATATTAGGGCTGGTTACCTACTCTCGGTCCCGGAGAAAGGCAATTTCAAATTCGGAAGATTAATTGATAATATGCGTGATAGTGCTTGATGATGACTTTCATATGTCCTTCGGAATCCAATCTGAATATTCATTTTGTGACATTAAATACCGTATGGTCCCTTTAATATTCCATAACCCTTTTTTTTTTCAATTTCCTTTCAAAATGATTGATTCACCGAGTCAGAATGGACTTTCATATGTCCTTCGGAATCCAATCTAAAAATTCATTTTGTGACATTGAATACCATATGGTCCCTTAAATTGTCAAAAACACTTTTTTCTGTCAATTTCATTTGAAAATGATGGATTCACTGAGTCAGTTTAGACTTTCATAATTTTTGTAAATGTATGCATACAGTTGCAACGACACAATCACAGGTTGAAATATAGCTTAAAATCTAGATGTCTACAGAGTTCATAAAATATATACCCCATTCAAAACTTGACAAGAAAGTATCCACCCTTTTCTGAAAACATCCTAAAAAGTCTACATAATATATCATGAAGAAATGAGGAGATTTGAGGAGTCTTTATGCGGCTTGAAAAGTACATGTATCTATGATCTATCATTATGAAAGCTGTGGGAGTGTCGTGGTCGAGTGGTTTAAGGCGCTTGACTGTAGATGCGAAGGTCGAGGGTTCGAATCCCGACACGGCACTAATATTCTTTGGCAAGTTATTTACCTGCACTAGCTACTCTCCACCCAGGTGTTAAATGGGTACCCGGTAGGATGCGAAAGTTCATGTGGTAGGACGAGCAAGTGTGCGCTTGTAAAATGGCGACTGGCTGGAATTCTCCCCAGGGAGTGGAAAATGTGCACACATTGTGTGCGGATGTGCGGTTGTTAACTGTATGTCTCTGCAATTCAGTTTATACATTATACTGTATTAGCACACTGACAAGACTCCAATTGTAATACTTTTTAATACTTTTTAATACTTTTTAATACTCACTATACCTTCTGAATGGAATTTGTATTGCATTTTATTACAATTTTCCCAATGTTACAGTCAATTAAATTCACGTATCTGTATACATTTTATTTGTTTTGATGTAAACATTTATTCATTTTTGCTAGCATTATCTTTTTTCTTTTTTGTTCTTGTTACTACTTTAATGTTTTGTTTTAAAAATGTATTCATTGTCATTTTTGTCCTCATTTGCTATGTTATCTTTATATATATATGTAAATATGTTTTTGAATGCTTTTTATATTGATGTAAACTTGCATTTTTAGTCTTCGGACTTGTTGACAAGTAATGAATAAAACCTTATTTGAACTTGAACTTGAACTTGAATAATAAAACAATCATGCTCAAGATTTAAAATTCAGTTTCGTTTATTCATTAGAATTAATACAAGAAAATAATGCAACTGAATATAGCTTGCTGTTTCTGTACAATTCTTCATCACAACTGTTCTTCCTTCTTAAGGCCCGGTCACACAGAGGGGACGCATGGGGGACGCACGGCCGGCGCATGGAAAATTTGCAATTTTGGCCAGTGCGTTGTCGTTCGCTAGGCGTGCGTCATCACTCGTTACTCGTTCGTCGAGCGCGCTGGACCCACGTTATGCATTCGTCGTCATTCGCTGTGTGCGTCGGGATTTTTTGAGCATGCTCAAAAGTGTGAGCGGAGCTCGACGCATGAATGTACACGCCAAAGGCACGCCAGACGTGCGTTGAGCGCGCTAGACCAGCGCCAGACATACGCGGAGCACACGCCCTGTATACGCACAGCGCGCTAGCTACACGCTGTGCATTTTGTGTCAGCTCGCTAGCTTTTCCGAAATCATGACAAAAGTTAGGCACACGGCCTTTTCCGATTTCCAATGCGCTGGCCGTGCGTCGTAGAACGCGGTGCATGCGTGGACCATTCGTCCAGCGCGCTATAGCAACACGCTGTGCATTCGTGGAAGTTCACTGTATGCGCCCTGATGCGCTCAGCACGCTAGCAACACGCTATGCATTTGGTGTCAGCTCGCTGTAGCTACGACAAAAGTTGGGCGCACGACAACGCACTGGCCAAAATTGCAAATTTTCAATGCGCTGGCCGTGCGGTCCACATGCGTCCCCTCTGTGTGACCGGGCCTTTATGAACATTCATTTATTAAGAAAAAATGTATGTACACAAACATTTTCATCATTTTATTTCAACGCTTTATAAACCATTCTAGTTTTGTTTTAAATACTGGAAAACAAATTGTTTAATATTCATTCAGTGTGTGCCGTTGTATCATGATGCTTATATACCAATATTCTACTCTGCAGAGAAATGGTGAGCGTAACAGAAGGAAATTAGAAGATCATGTACTTGAAGTTGAAAGCTCCATTCAAAGTGAAAGCTAAAGGTGAGTTCTGGTAAAAAAAAAAGAAAATGAATTCTCACAGAATCAAACGAAACTGAAACTGAATGTTCAAGATTTCAAATAAATGTCATTTGCCAAACAATTTTGGTAGAAAATGTTTACTGGCTGAGTAATGAGCATAGAGAGAAGTAAATCAAGGTTAGTAGCCCTGACACCATTTATGTAGTCCCATATACATCTTTCTATGTAAAGTGCTTGTTACTTTACCAAGACTGGGTCAAATTTATTATGATTTTGATGACTCCAGAACTTTGCAGTACACACTAATACTTACATGCTGCATGATCAACTTTTTCTGATCCATTCCACACCTTTTCTTTTACAAGGCAATCAGATGACCAGAACTCAACTTTATCTTTAACTAGTTTAGTAGAAGTGCCAAAACAAAAATTATTTGTAGTTGAAGTGCCAACCTGTATGTTTGAATGTGCTGCAAGGGAGCGTAGCGACCGATGCGAAAAAGGATGGGGTCGAGGGGCGAAGCCCCAACGTGGGGTAGCAGGGGACGAAGCTCTCTGAAGCTGGTGGATTTTAGGGCTTTCTAAAGGCCCAAACGGGGCATTTTTAACACCATTTTATTAATCAATTAATCCTAATTTCATATTGATGTGAAAAAATTAGTACAATTCCCTGGTACAATTACACTGGAGGTAAATTCATATGTAGTTTTTTGGGTGCAATAAACACGGGAAATGTCAAAATACAGTGAAAATCAAACAAACAAAAACAAGATGTTTCCAGAGATTGGCAATGTTAAAATTGGTAGCCCATCGTAAGCTAACTGTTGTTCGATCAGGGATTAGGTTTAGAGTCGTATAAAATGGTAAAAAACGATAAATTCCCCTTTCTTCCTGTTTGTTAAGCAGGCATTTGGGGCTCAAATTCGACTGCGACTTCTTGATTTAGCTGAGTATTTAATTCTAAAATAGGCCTATATATTTTCTTTCTTTCTTTCTGTTTTTTGTTTGTTGTTGCAACAGTCGCGCGCCACTCCGCCTGACCGCGCGCGCCACAAGTGGCGCGCGCGCCGCCAGTTGAGAAGGGCTGATGGAGACCCTCCCAACGTTCTTCGTGTATAATCATTTACGCTCAATGAAGAATTTTTACAATGTTATATGTATAACTTTTTTTTTTTAATAGTTCCGTCAAATTACGTGTAATACACAAGGTTATTAAACTACACAAAGTTCAATGTCTTTTATCAACGATGCCTTGTAATGAAATATCACTGACATTTTCCAAGTAAATGAAATAAATAATGATGTCATGTTGGTATTGTTGTGGCTGTATCAAAGCATTCATTTATTATGCATATTTAATAAAAAGTAGGAAAATATATCACATAGTCGATTAAACTGGTTTTGTTAAAACAGTTTTCTTGATATACTGGCATGCATAATTTTGGAAGACACTCATTTTGTCGAACTAGGTTCGATTATCGTAAGGTTTATAATGACTAAGGTTCGTACATCCATGTACGAAACACAAATTTCCCAAATGGGGGAGGGGATTGTAATGATTATACTTCATAGTTCCAACAGTCAAATAGGGTCCGTTATTCCGGAAAAAATGAAAAACGGCACAAGGATAAATGCCATTTGCGGAATGGAGAGCCTCCGGAATTATTCACCACCGGACCTTCAAAATAAACAATTTTCTGAACAAAGAACTTTTGGAATTATGAGCTTGCATGAAAATTACATGTAACCATTATTTCGTCCAATAAGCATAATGGGAACAATACAAAACATCATAATAAAAACATTTAACTTATCAATATTTTCTCTTATTTCTTCGTGTTTCATGTTAACGACATTTTCAGGTAATGTATACATAATGACAAACCATTTTCAACAATTTTAAAACAATCACAATAAGCATAAACTTGTGTCAGAAACACATCCTAAATTAAATAGTATCACTATAGGAACAATGCATGTAAGCGAAAAGAATTTCCTTTTGAACCAATAAATTTGAATTGAATTGAATTGAACCAAAGAGAAGAAAATGAATGTAGAATAGAATGTACCTGTACTTCCAAACATGTGGGGCCAGTCACCACGAAATGAGTCCAGTGTCGCATTAGGCTCCATCGTAGTAATAGCGATGTATAGTGTGTATGTACTGAAAATTGACCCACCTACCACATTTAAGATTTTTCCAAAAATCGACTTATTAATGTCTTGTAGTTTATGTCCCCAGAGCTTAGGTCACGAAAATATCTCCTTCTAACATTTTTTGGCAAATAATATAGGCTATGTTACGCATCATTAACTTTACACCTAATTATCTAAAAACTGGGTAATCCCATTGTTTATAAAGTCCAATTAGGTTTTTGTTCATATTTCTGGATATAATTTATCAATTTTAATGTAGATTCATATAATACTTAAAAACAGGAATAAATGTTTTGACCAACTGGACTCATTTCGTGGTGACAGGCCTCATATGATGAATAACGATGCATATACGTCATATTCTGATCGGGATCGTCTGCCTTTTAAAGTGTAACACTGACATGCATCAGAATATTTTGTATTAATGACTTTACATCCTTAACATACTCATAATAAATATCTTCAATAGTATCGGGGAAAAGTAGTCCATATGTATATCGCAAACATTATATACACATATTTCAATATGTACACACGTGCAGGTCTTTTCTCATGTCTAATCATTTTTAAAAATGTATTTTTGACAGAACACGTAATATGTGGACATGATAGCTAACCATTTCAATTTCTGGGGGGTGTTTCACAAAGATCCTAAGTAGAACTTAACACTAAGTTGGACTTAAAAATTATGGACAGCCATTGGAGCCTTAAAATGGAATATATTCAAAAGCAGAAATTCAAGTATTTTAGACTTTTTTATAAATTCCACATCAAGAACATGAAATCTCCTTGATGATAGAAAATATGAATGATTTGAATCAACATTTTATGCCTTTCAAAATAACTTTTACAAAATATTTTCAAAGATGCTAACGGCTTTTCATAATTTTTAAGTCCAACTTAGAGATAAGTTCAACTTAGAATCTTTGTGAAACACCCCCCTGGTTTGGTTGTTGTTTGGTTTCATGCCCTACAATTTGGTGGTATTATTAGAAACCAACTACAAGCCACGTATTATTACATTAACAGCAATACAAAAATATAATTACTTTTCACATGTTCACGACTGTCCAATTAACGTTGGATATGCATGAGGCATATGTGTTAATGTGTTAATTTGGGTCGGTTTTAATTATGTAACTAAAAGTAGTAGTAGTACATGTAGTAATAGTAGTAGTAGCAGTAGTGGGCAGTAATAGTAGTATAGTACTAGTATAATAGTGTAAGTAGTAGTAGCAGCAGCAGCAATTCTTTCTTTTATCATCGTCTCCTTCATTACTAATATAATGGTTGTTTTTGTTGTCCTATTGACTAATAACCTTTATTTTTATCTCCTGAAACAAAATATCAGCATCAAATATTTCGTTAATTAAACCTTTTTTGTATACATAATTATACATACAGACCCTTTGAAATAATGATACTATGGCATTCTTTACAGCAAGTTTATACATTATCTTCAATTTATTTACAAGCCCAATTTTTTTAAATATTTTTATTTTGTTGTTGTTGTTTTTTTATTCTAAAGGCGGTCTAGAAATGAAAGTTAATACAATGAAGATACATGTCTATATGCTTACTAAATAGAATGACATAACATCATCGTTTCAAATTAACAAAGTAAACAGACTACTAAACTACTCTTCACATAACAGAATGAAAATGAACAAAATCAAAATGACTACAAAACTACTCTTTATATATGGAGTGTTTCGTCAACGCTTAGGAACTACTCTTTGTAGTTTTGACAAGTGATATTTTGACTAAATAAACACAATCATATTTGGATATTAAAAATAATTCCTATATCTGGCAAGGCATGACAATTATAAAGGCATTTTTGTTTATTATCAGTCTCCTCGTTGTCATCTATAATGTATAGCAAATGTTTGCACACTGCATTTACAAGCCCAATGTTTCTTGTATTTTTTTGTCATTCTGAAGGCGGCCTGGGAATGAAAGCGAGAATAAAGTGAAGATGCATGTATATAAGAATGTCATCGTATCATTGTTTCATATCCCACAAACAAAAACAAAGAAAATGCAATAAATCCCCCCCCATCCCCAACATAACAAATCCTCTGTACGACCATGCATTATGGTTAAAGGCATGGACACACAGATAATTTTTTCTGTTGGGGACCGGGGGGAAATTCAATGAATTATTGAAAATGTATTGCATTTTCTTTGTGTGTTTTTTTATTTGCGGGAACTGCCCCCTACCCTAGCCCCCGCTGCCAACAGTCATGGTTCAGTGGCCAAGCAATGGCCTCGTAACTGTGAGGCCCCAAGATCAAAACCGCGTCCATGTGCCATATTAGTGCCCTTTTGTGGGCCATTAATCCTCATTACTGTCATTTATGCTTTAATGGCGTAGGTCCCCTAGTTGATGAGCATAGTAGCATACACATATTTTAGCAGTCACGCAAAACAAAAAACACTGCCAAATTATTATTCAATAAAATCTGAGAATGTATACTATTATCTAGATCTATTAGGAATAAATCATTGTCAAAATAATTCCATACATTGGGGTAAAACAAAAAATATTCCAACTATATGAGCGACAGTGTATGCATACGTATTGAGGGATTAATCAAGAGGAGAAAAGTACAAACCGAAGGAAAGATAAAGAATAATAAGTCTACAGAACTGCTACAGAACTGATGAAATTCGTAAAGGGCATTTGGTGTTTCCAGTTTGACTTAGTTGAGATAGATAGTATAATAACCATTCAATACTTATACATGAATTGCAATATTACGGAGTGAGGGGTGTTGCATTACATTGGTTTAAAAATTACCTTACAAATAGAAAACAATATATTTATTACGACACCAATGTATTCTGTCCCAATTCAGATCTTCAAACACTTTCAAAAATTGTCAATACAGAGCTGCCGAAATTATCAAATTGGTTTAAATTAAAGCCAACATAATTTCCCTCAATCTCAAGAAAAACAAAATTCATATACTTCCTACAGTATAATTCGAAATCTGAAGTCGACATACTCGTTCGAAAAAAATTGAAAGACTATGCTCCTTGCCCATTACCGATGATTTTTGCTTTTATCTTCATTTTATGTATGTTATTCATTCAACCACTATCGCCAATGACCTGGCGTCATAAACAATGCTTCTGTAAAGCCCCACTGTACTACTTATAGCTACTTGCGCCCTCTATATATGCCTAATCGGTGCCCGTTGGTTCCCCATGATCCCCTTTTCTTATGTTGATTGAGAGCTGATTTGATAAGATAACCACCCGTCAGTGACCTTGCAGGGAGGTCTAATCCCCCTGGCCAAACTAGTACAGACGGGCTTTAAATGCCAACAGGTGTCTAGTATTTGGGAATTATACAGTCTTCTCCCTTTCTCTTCATCCTTACTCTTACTATTGCAAGTCATTCTCTCTATTCATTATGTTTACAAATTTAATGTAGGATGTTAGTTTGGTTAAGATTAGTTTCGTTTAGTTTCAGTAATAATAGTATAGTATTAATGACTGCTTTGAGAGAAATAGTTGTTTTATTACGCTCAAGGGAAGGTTAGAATTGTGCTATTCCCCGAGGCTTGCCGAGGGGAATAGCCCAATTGTAACCTTCCCGAGAGCGTAATAAAACAACTATTTCTCGAATATTAAAGCAGTCATTAATACTTTTATATGCCGAAAAAAAATAGACTAAAAAATAAAAATAAAAAAATATTTTTCATTTTTGTCGAAGACGGGATTCGAACTCTTGCGTACAACAAGAGGTGTATCGAAAACCAACGCTTAGACCACTAGGCTATTGCGCGTCGTTAACATGCTTGGCAGTTTTCTCCAATATATATGAAGGGGTGACCAAAGTTCGCGCAGATTTTAGAACAAATTAGAAAATGTGATATTCGATCCATGTTTTCTCATATTCTACACAAATTTATTTATTTTAATTACTACCAAATGGACGGCAAAGTATTTTACTACCAATTGGTTCAACTACAACATTTATCGTCGAAGGATTTCGGAGATATCGCGATCTAAAAATTCGATGCCCGATCGTGCATGCGCGCTGCATCTAAAAAAGTCATAAAAACAACGAGACCTAAGTTCACGCACGGGGGTTAACAGCTGATTTATACAAAAATACGATCCATCAAAAATAAGGTAATTTGATAATTTGCAAGGCAAAATATCATACAACCAGACGGTACCACTTATTACTTACAATTTTGAGGATATCTGCTCTCAAAATGAAGATTTCCAGACCCTTATCGGTAAGTTGGTAATTTTTCGGAACGGACGCAAATAACTGCAAAATGTGCCGATCTTTTGTCAATATTTTCACAATTTCGCACCCAATTCCAAAGAAAATTTCGTTTCTGGGTAATTTTATGATCCTCTTTCCATTGGTGATATCAGATTTTCGAAATCTTACCGATTTTTTGAGAAAGCGAACTTTGGTCACGCGCGAACTTTGGTCACACAGCCATACATTAAAATGGATTGAAAACGGCTCTGCGTGAGGGCCTCGCAAAAGCTCCATGAAACGGGCCCTTCTTTTACTTTTGCAATGCATATTGGCACGAACTTAGATCAAGATCTATCGGCAGATGTTGTTTTTTTGTTTTTGAGAGTTTATTTTCGTCTTCATGTCAACAATGCAAGATAAAATTGTCGGTAAGATCGATCGAGATTCAATTGTAGACCAATCCTTCGCACACATACGGTATTCTCCATCGCTCAAACCATTTTTTAACATGTAAACCTATGGGGTAACCATGGAGTAACCATGGTTATTAAAAATAGTGAAATGTTTTATGCATGGTTACCGAGAATTTTACAGGAACAGTTGAAGTTTATGAATGCAATTCGACCAATCAGATGGCTGGATTTCTTAAGTGAGGTATATAATTCAGTTTAATCGAGGGCTGCAAATATGTCAAGCTTCATGCTTACACTGTATCACTCCTATATCATGTTAATTGTAAAAATGATTAATGTTCTCCTATGTATTGTCTATGTTCTAAACAGTATGAGTTTCATGTATTGTACTTTGCAACGTAAATTATATCACACTGAAGGACATTATGTATATTTAAAATATGTATGCTTAAAATATGATATAGAAATCAATAAATCATACAGCGGTATGCAAAGAAATAATATAACAACTTTATACTTATGTGCGATTTGATATAGATGCAGAAAATTATAAAGTTTACTGAATCGCCTGTGTATCTATATTGTTTAGTGCATACTACAAAGTATTTTGAATTATAAAGTATGAAGCATCAAGTATAAATCAATAGAATATATCAATAATAATCAATATGGTGACTTCGTATCGATCTAAAACTTGTAACACCAAAAGGAATAATTATTATAGTTATTCCTTTTGGTTCTTCACAGTGTTTTAGATTATAATTAAGTATTAATTGAAAATTGAAAACAACAATTTTTTTCGTTTAGAATGAGTCGGCCTTCCCAATCAATACTTAATTATGATAATCATAATTAAGTAATCATAATATGATCCCATCCATTTGAATATTTGTCCACATGAAAGCTTAAAAAAAAAACTATTTCATTAAACTCTAAATCAATTGTATATAAAGATTACAAGCATGTATACATAAGATATTCAGGTTCATTCGGTTTCTTTCAAATATTCTGTTCCCCAGAAATACTCTCCAAAACGCGCTGTTCAATTATTACATACATTTAAATGTGATTTTAATTTCCATTATTATATTAGGAAATTAGATATGACTGTATATTAATAGAAAGGTGCTTTTTGTTAATTTTATTCCGGGTATGATGGTAACAACAAGTCACCGAGATTTCGAAGTACTACAAAGTCAAAATAACCCGTCAGTATACCCTCGTGAGAAATATATTTGCTTTAATTTCAACTGGGTTATATTTATGAACAATCTGATAAGCCTATATTTCGTTGAGGCTGATTTAATAGGCCTACGATATGAGAAATGCAATCTATTTCTTCTGATGACTTATACAATAAATCTCTTCTTGTACACCAAAAAGTTGTCTCCGTTACAAGCTACAAGATTGCCAGAATGAGTTACGTGGCATGGCATAATGGAGTGCCATCGTTGTGATCTATTGTATTTCACGATGCTCGCGATCCTTGCCTGGGTGATACCATCACATGAGACCTGATCAACTGCCTCGAGCTCACAATATGGATGTCTGTATGCGATATAGAGTGTGTCTGTCAGTATGTCAACGCTACACGATGAATCAAACCACCCATCAGATGTTATAGACGTCCTATATTCTCCTGATCGTGTGATGACAGTGAATTCATTGTGAGCTGTCCTCACAACGATATCACCTGATGATAAGGCTCGTATCTCACCAAGCACCATCTCGCCGGGAGCCGACAGAAGAGTGTTTACTATCGCACCATCAGCAGGGTTGATGACGTAGATATGATACTGATAGCGCTGAGCAGCGAGGATCATTCCATCCCTGTCAACATCAACGTATACCTCAGCAACTTTGCTTTTCCTTGGTATGCTGATGTCTCTAATCACCTTCCATTAGGGACTTTTCGATTTGCACGTTTATAAGTGGACTGCGACGTATGCGGTCATTTTTAAGCAGGGTTGACGAGGCACGCTGACTGCTGTTCGTTACCTTTTCGATTTTACACAACTACGACCCCAGCTTAGTGAGCGCAAAATTCGATCAAATAGCCGAAGATCCAACACCAAATTCGGTGCATGGGACTGTTCTAACAAATTATGCTGCAACAGATTAACGATGCATTAATAAAATGTGTTCATTTTATGAATTATTCTGCTTAGTGAGCGCGAAATTCGATCGAAAAGCTAAAGATTCAATACACCAAATTCGGTGCATGGGACTGATCTCAAAAATTATGCTGCAACAAATTGGCGATACATAAATAAAATGTTTTCATTTCATGAATTATTCTGCAACAATTTTGATTTAAGGGAAATTACAGACACGAAAATGTGTTAAGTTAAGAGAATTCACACTTCCACCACTCTCTGGTTCCAGAATAAGGTCAATTAGGTCCATTTTGTGACTTCAATGTGATGTTTCGTGCCTACGAAATATTGCTTACGAACACGTATCGTCACAGTTTGCGAACGACGGCAAAACAAGGGCAAACGCGTTCGAAAATTCTGCTACGAACGATGAGCTCGTCGATGCGCATGCGCACTGGTTCAAAAGTGACCTCATACGTCGCAGTCCACTAGTGAACGTGCAAATCGAAAAGTCCCTATTGTCTGTCATAGAGAGTGATGCATCTCTCCAAGTTGCGACCCGTGCAGGGCCCTAATTCAGATTTCTTTCCGCATACTATTACGTTGCTGTCTACGGAGGCGCATGATGTAAAATAACTGCTACGGTTTCCTTTAAGGACACTCTGTGTGTATCCAGTGCTGATATTTGTAACATACGTGTCATTGTCATCATGGTTCCGCACACATACCTCATTATCACTGATCCAACCACAGATCCCTGGTTCATTAACACTCGTTGGAATGTGGATTGACTTAACAAGCTCCCATTTACCGATATAGCCATCAATTCTCCCGTAGCGTTTCCCACTTGTGTCATCCTCGACAAATTTCACTTTCTGAACTTCACGCTGCATTCGGAATAGACACTCGCTAAAAACTCGATGAACTCTCAAACTTGATATTTCATCGAGTGATGCAATTACTGGAGGAACTTCTTTCACTAAGTGTGTGTTATCTTGTTTGATTTGTTTGATCGTGGCGTCAATATTATCCATGGTGTTGATTGCATGCTGATTCTCACTCTTAAGATCTTTTATTTTTTTAGCAACTACCTGCCTGATTGCCTTTAAATTTGTCTCTGACTCGACTTTTCCTTGGCTTTCTTTTATGATTAGTTGTTGCTGTTTTGCTTCTTCGTTGCATGCTTTGATCCGTGTTTCTCTCTTCTCGTTGATCAATCGTATTGCATGTTCCGCTTCCTCGTTGATCGAACAAATAGATCGTTTCTGCTTGTCTTCCACGCTCTTTAATTTGTCTTTGAATGCCACCTTTAGTTCATCGTCGACTGATAGGAAATGGTTAGTGGAAAATGTCGATGTCGTCTAGCCTACATGGTTTCTGGCATTGATCCTTGGTAGCGCACTCACCACACATGGGGATTTTGTGTTCTTTGCAGAAAAATTTGATTGGCTCAACGTGTTTGTCACATAACCATGTCACGTCGTGACCTTTTTTAGTCAGTAGCTCGACCTTTTCATCTCTCTTTGCTGGAAACTTGGAAGCCATGATGAGAAGCAAAAGGTAGCGAGTAACCTGCACCGTAACAATGATACAAATTGAATAAGAGATATGACTTTAGGAGAAGACATGATAGAGAAGCGGACCGGGAAAGAAAGAGGGTTGGAGGAAAAATAAATAGGGACGTAAAAACTTAACCTTAAAACATCAAGCATTTCATCTAATCGTTTTCTTTATTATTTTGTATTTTTCTCCTATTGTTCGTCAATACATTATTAACTAATATATTAATACTTAGTCAGGCGAACATGAATAATGTCATAATCTTCTCTATTTTAATTATTACATCTGTATTGTAGCGCGTCCTTATTAAGCTCATCACTTGTGTGAAATAAACCAATCAAGAAGACATATCTATTGACCATTTTCTCAGATTTTATGTTTAAATGATTGCAATTATTTTGTGTCATAAAAGAAGATATTATTTCTCTACCATATGGGGAAAACGGTGTAGTATGATAGAATACAGATTGCATGTAAGTAATATTGATAAGGAAGTGCCGTGCGTATCGCGAAATATCGATTGGGTATTCCCCAACTTTGCAAGAAGCGTAATATGATCCACTAATCGGAAATATAGCTCCGCTCAATGATTTGCCAGGTATTTGTAAACTGTGCTTTAATACCTACATGTTTAACCTCCACACATAGACATGAAGTAATATATGTTAGCCGAACGACTCTCATGTTAAATTTGTCAAAGGATAACAAAACAGATGTTATATTTTTACAACAAACTTATACAACTATGAGGATATAGAGGATGAATGGAGTTGATTGAGGGCAGAGGATGTATGCTCTAATCATGAAAGTATTCATCAGCTCTAGTGAACTTTAACCCCTGTATATTCCATCCCATTATAACATACTTCCCAAGTTCCCATCATTTAGCTATGTTCAGACGGGGCTTCAATGGCGTTCCTCTAACGATCACCAGTTAACGTCTATATTGTGATTTTTGAACGATGGCTTCAGTTCAGAGGATCATTCCCAATGCTCTTCCAATCGTTCATATTTGAGTCAACATGTCTAAATATCTCAAACGTATTTAAACAAAAGGTCAATTAAGCACGAAGGTCCTTTGGCCAGACAATAGGGACTTTAAGATTGAGTGGACGAGAACACGACGAACGCCGACTGATCATGCGTGTCAACGTACTTAACTGCCCATGCTGACTATAATTAGAAATCTTTTAGATTGCACTCGACGATAAACATGCATGCAGGAAGTAACACTATGAACATCACGGACATAGAAAGAGGACAACATAAACAGTTCCTCATTCTACACTCAACAAAAGAACACCCCTTCACTGCTATTATGTACAAATGTGTAGAACAGGTGAATATGCATGTGACACCTGTTCTACACATTTTTACATAATAGCAGGGAAGGGATGTTCCTTTGTCTACCTGAGGAACTGTATATGTTATGCGCACGCGGCATACTAGTACATTGAGCATGTAAAGGCGCTATATAAATATCAATATGTATGTATGTATGTACTAGATTTAGTAAAATCAAGGTTGACGCATTTTCGATCGCCGACTGAGACGACGTAACGCATGCGCAGTGCCTTAAAATGACGTCACACGTTGCTGTCAAAGCTGTCGACGTGCAAATCTAAAAGTCCCTAGTATTCTATATTGCCACACCCGACCAAGGTGAAGTAAATGACGGGTAACTGCATTTGAACAAAACACACAGGCCCGAATTCACAAAGCAAGGTTTGAGCTCAGACCGGGTTTGAGGTCAAACCTCCTTTTGTTTCGCCAAACCTCCTTTTGAATAACAAAAGGAGGTTTGGCGAAACAAAAGGAGGTTTGAGCTCAAACCCGGTCTGAGCTCAAACCTTGCTTTGTGAATTCGGGCCATATTGTCTTGAAGGAAATGCTAGAGCGCCATAAAGCAGCCATGCTAAAGCAGGGGTGATGTTATCGTCGAGCGACAAGAGCGTTAATCTTTAGTTTAACAAACATGAATAGGGGCTTTTAGATTCGCACGAAGACAATAGGTCTATGCTACGATCGACGTCCTTTTAAAGCACTGCCGTGAATGGAAGTACCACGTATCAGTCCACGCAAATCTAAAAGTCCCTACTGTGCGCTAGACGAGAACCCATTATCATTATCATCATCTATCTATTCTATATTATAATTTGAGTAAGGAAATCCATTGAAATGTAAAAACTTAAAGGCCCGAATTCACAAAGGAGGTTCGTCGACAAATATCTCCTTTGTGAATTCGGGCCTTAGGGTTTTGCACGCCTCGGGTTGAAAAAATGGCACGTGGCATTCGTTATGACTGCAGATTATTCAAAAGGCTGGGATTTTTTTAATAAGTTGTTTGAAATCTCGAAATGAAATATAAAGACTCAAAATAGTTCATGAAAGAGGATGGCAACGGATATCGGTACATGCGCTGTACAGCAAATGTACACTCTTCAGATTGAAATTGAGAATAATAAAACTAGCGATATCTTTAGCATGTAACAAAGAATGGTTCCGCGGGAGACCATTTCTGTGCAAGTGTATGGGATTACGTTTCTGCAACTTTTTCACCGATAACTGAAATAAGCAACAATTTCATAGTACCGTTTCGTTTGCTGGTGCCTTCATCTACGTGGACAGGGAACACGAAAGCTGTGATTGTTTGCGCTGTATCTTGTATTGTGTTGATCGGATCATGTGAAAATTGCAATTGTAAAAAAAATCCCAGTTGTGGAAATAAGTGAAATTACAAAGATATCTTTATTTTCTGGGACAGAATAAGATCTTATTACATCTGTAGTGACCAAATGTCACGATTTTTAGCTTTTGCATGAATAAAGTTTTATGCATTGATTGTTACGTGTTTATATAATCCGTATTGCTTTCCTATTTTCAAAATGGCTGTGTAAAAGACAGAGTTGATTTCCCTTGCGTGCTGTCTGGCTTTGCAGACATGTACTTCCCAACCGGTTCTGTCTGGTTCGTTAATATATTCTATTGATATGTAGATTTTTCATTGTTACATATAGCATGTATACGTGCATATTAACTTTGTGCGCGTGTTTCAACCAATCACACTACATCCACTTTGTGCTGCACTCCACCCAAGTGAAGTAAACGGGACATGCAGGAATTTACCAAACCACAATTTTTACCAAGGGGCTGATCTATGATTTTTAAGTGCGGGGGGGGGGGGGAGGCTTGGTACAATTCCTAAAAAATTCCAACGAAATTTTGTTCACAGTTCTCATGTACCATGAAACCAAGTACACTACAAGCTCTCTCCCAATACATGAATCAAATGGCAGAACCCTAGACAAATCACATGGTAAACGTCGACGCGGTAAACTCTGAAAGAGTAGGCCGAGTGGAAAGTAGTGACACCACGTTTGTCGTTTGACACTTTTCTCAAAACTCATACTTAGGCCATGGGCCAAAAAATCCTGCAGCCCGTGGGACCGGTGGGCGGGCCAGGGGGGAGGGGGAGGACTGAAGAGTACCCCCCCCCCCCCCCCTCACGGCCAGCTCGACCCTGATTATAGTGCGATATAACTGAAATGCATATGCAAGATGGTTGACAATACTCACGGTTTCGTCATTTCAGCAGGGCTCCGCGTTTACATTATTATTGATTCTGAATATTCCACACATGAGTTAACTCTCCTTGCAAAATCTTGCTCACTGTCATTCCACGAGACTGTGTGTCAAAATGTCAATCAGTGATTGTGATCTTTCTGTAAGCTAGCAATTAGTTATATATGAGAACTGAAATTGAAGAAGGCAAAAAGGCGAATATATTGTAGATCAAGTTTCTCATGAACTGGAAGTTTAAGAACTTGAAACCGAGCTGGGAGCCTCAGCATTCTGATTTTCATACGCAGTTCATATCTATATATACACGGAAAGGAGAATGAGAGGAACCAATCCTTTGCCAGATGGGATTGCGAAATGTTTGCTTCCTGTTATGTACATGAGTAAAGGAAATTACGAAATTTGAATGGGCTTCAAGAAATGCCTTAGAAATCTTACAACCAGAATATATCCAGGGTCTCCGAAAAAACATGCTTCCAATAAACTGGATCAAGTACGTTTGTGATTTTCGACACGAAGCAATTCAATCTAGGCGGGTTTTTTTTTTTGGGGGGGGGGGAGTAGGGGGGACGCGGAGTATTTTGCAAAACTTGAGTCAAGCCGTTTCCTCTGTTTAAAGGAGGTGCTATAAGAGATTGTATCATTTATATACATGTTGTGACAAGTTTTTCCAGACTGTATGTTCACGAAAAAATAAAATTAGACGAGCAATACTGAAGATCTGTTAGGCATCATCTTAAAGATACTATGTCTCTTTTGCAGCCAACATCAAATTCTGTAGAACTTTGCAGGAATTATGAATATGTCATGTAAGTCCTATCTGTGAAATTTAAATGTTAGCAGTGTCCTAATATTCAAATTATGCAAGGAAACCAGTTTACTTGCTAGACTTCAGTGTCAGACACTATTGAGGGACAAACTGGCTTTTTTTCTTCTTTGGTAATAACATACATAACATGAGCTGTAAAGGGTACATGAGCATTTGTCTACATCAACAACCCACTTCTTGTAATCGCCAAAATTAAACTGATTGAATCTTTGCGCAGCATAAAACGTATGACCATTCGGTACAATGGTCTGAAAATCAGACTATTACTTACTTGCTCTATATATAGCTATTATGTCGATTCGACAACTAATAGTCGTTATTTTCCCACTTAAAGACATTTTCATGCCCCGATTTTGTTAGGGAAGTTCTAAATTAGTATTATCTTTCAAATGCCGATGGAATTTAACCTTCTCATTTTTTTGGCCTGCAAATGGGACATAGTACCTTTAAATAATGTTTTTTAAGTTCATGAAAATTCCTTCGGTTTCACGTACAATTCATTATTTCATTTTTTTTTTAATTGAGTTACGCTTTCTTTAGCAAAATGCTCTTATTATCTTGTGTTTTCATACAGCAAAAAACGACATAAGTTGTTAACATATTTTTTGTTAAATTTGATGTGTAATTTCCATTAGGCTGGTTATTAAACTATATAACATAAGGCGACTCTTTCCCAAATATACATATAGCTCTTTCATTGGAACCCTCATGTCCCATTGACTTTTGAAAGTTCACCCACCGTAATTTGATCAAAATAGGTCTCAAGCTCGCCATTGCCTATATAACACGTGTACAACAAGTCGAACTTTGGACTCAATTTACCACGCGATTGTAAGGTTATAAGTCAAGCACACGAAGCACACGATTTAGCCAGTATGAAGAACCCATACCCATAGTGCTTACAACTTTTAAAATGTATAACTTTCTCATTTTTTCCCGAATTCCTTTAAACTTTCAACAGTCTCCTTCTCTGATTTTTCTGCTTTCCTCTAGTCTAAATTAGTTTACTATCACGGCTTGATTCCCGTTATTGACCTCGGACCAATTGTTACCAGAGCATAGTCGTACAACCTTTAAATGGGTTGGGGCTTGAATATGGAATTCTCTTCAAACGACTTGAGATATTGCACACCTGATGTTTAACTAGGTTAAAGAATCTTCTTGCCAAATACATGGAATGAATTACTTATCTGCAAGCAAACTTTACCCCATTACTTTTCTGATACCGCTATGATTCTGTTCTTTGTTCTCTCTCTCGCTCTGTGTCCTTGTCTATCTCTCCCTTTTACTTCACTCTCTCTGTCTCTCTTTCTGTTCTTCTCTATCTCTCCCTTTTCCTTCTCCCTCTCTCTTTCTCTCTGTCCCATTCTATCGAATTTTCGAAGCTAGAATCACAAACATGAATCACAAATCAAAACGCCGTTACAAAAAACAAGGTCACTGCGGTTAGCGTTCAAGCGATTTTTCATCAACGCTGATTCTTGCTCATTTCGAGCCCAGCCACTGCGGATCACACTCGCAGTTTGACCCAGGAAGTATAGGTCAACTTCGGCGCGCTCTTTTTGGAATTGTTTACGGCCGACTGTCGACTGCTGTTTTGAGCATAGATCACAATAATAAAACAAAGAATGAGAAGGTGATGGAAGGAAGAAACAAAAAATAACATAAGGAAAGACAGAAAGAGAAAGTGATAGAATGATTAAAACAAAGAATAACATAAGAGAATGTGAGTGAAGGGAAAAAACAAAGATTAACATAAGAATAGAAAGAAGAAACAAAGAATAACATAAGAATAAAAGGAAGAAACAAAGAATAACATAATAAAAGACAGAAAGAGAAAGTGATAGAATTATACAAACAAAGAATTACATAAGAAAAGGTGATAGAAGGAAAAGAACAAAGATTAACATAAGAATAGAAGGAAGAAACAAAGAATAACAAAAGAGAAAGTGATAGAATTATAAAAAATAAAGAATAACATAAGAGAAGGTGATAGAAGGAAAAAAACAAAGAATAACATAAGAATAGAAGAAAGAAACAAAGAATAACATAAGGAAAGACAGAAAGAGAAAGTGATAGAATGATTAAAACAAAGAATTACATAAGAGAATGTGAGTGAAGGGAAAAAACAAAGATTAACATAAGAATAGAAAGAAGAAACAAAGAATAACAAAAGAGAAAGTGATAGAATTATAAAAAATAAAGAATAACATAAGAGAAGGTGATAGAAGGAAAAAAAACAAAGAATAACATAAGAATAGAAGGAAGAAACAAAGAATAACATAAAGAAAGACAGAAAGAGAAAAAGATAGAAGGAAAACAAGGTATAATATAACGGAACAGGCCACGATAAAGAGCATGGTATAGTAAACGCAAATTGCATGAAAAGCAGGCGCGCGGTTTTTGCCCAAACCGGAACAGGCTCCGTCATACAATCATGATTGGGAACTCCGTCCGTTCAATCGAATTTTAGCGACCGTGATTCTGCAGAATCATGATACAAAACGCATCTTTTTCAGCGTTTCATGTTTGTGTTTTCAAACACGTTTATTTTTACGACCGACGAAAAAATTGCTTGAACGCATTGCGTTTTAAACTAAACGTCTTTAGAAACCGTGATTCTAGGGTGAAAAAGTGTCGATTAAACGCACCCTCTTCTGTTCTTCTCTATCTCTCCCCTTTCCTTCTCTCTCTCTCTCTCTCTCTCTCACTCTGTGTCCTCGTCCATCTCTCCCTTTTACCTCACTCTCTCTGTCTCTCTTTCTGTTCTTCTCTATCTCACCCTGTTCCTTCTCCCTCTCTCCCTCTCTCTCTCTCTCTCTTTCTCTATGTCCCATTCTACTCTCCCCCTTTCTCTCTCTCTCTCTCTCTCTTTTTATTTCTTATCATTTTGTTCTTTTCCTTCCCTCTTTCGTGACCAAAGTGTAGTAATAAATATTGCATGTGTCTTTTTGTGTGCGTGTGAGTGCGTGTATGTGCGAGATTGTGTGCGTGTGCGTGTGGAAGGAAGGGTGGGTAGGCTTGCGCGTAGAATGTTACGCCTATTCATGCGTATGTATTTCCTCTATATATATTATGTAGACCCTCACAACGCTCGTCGTGTATATATAAGTTGTGCTCAATGTAGAATTGTTACCATGTGATTTGTACAGGCTTCGTCAAATTTCGTGTAATACACAAGATTATAGAACTACACAAAGTTCAATGTCTTTTATCGACGATGCCTTGTAACGAAATATCGCTGATATTTTACAAGTAAATAAAATAAATAATTATGTCATATCCATATTGTTGTTGCTGCAAGCATTCATTTATTATCCATATGTATTTAACAAAGAGTATCAAAGTATCCTATGGTCGATTAAACTCTTCTTTTATTTGTAATAGTTTTTTAGATATTTTTTGGTCTTCATAATTTTGGGAGGCACTCGTTTTCCCGAAAGTTCGTTTATCCTAAAATTCATAATTCCTAAGGTTTGTAAATACGAAACACAAATTTCTCATAAAATGAGGGGGAGGGGGGGGGGGGGGTCGTAATTTCATAATTGATTAAGCTTCCGAAAGTAAAAAAGGGTTCGTTATTCCTGAAAAATAAAACAAAAAAGGCACAAGGATCTATGACATTTGCGGAATGAAGAACCTCCGAAATTATTCACAACCGGACCACTAAAATCAACAACCTTCGTAAAAAAAGAACCTTCGACATTATGAACCTGCAAAAGATTTACATTATTTCGTCCAATAAACATGATGAGTACAATACCAAAGTTCGTAATAACAACATTTAAAGTAACAATATTTTCTCCTATTTTATCTTGTTTCATGTTAACAAAATTCTCAGGTATTAATGGATATATATATAATGACAAATCGTTTTCAACAGCATATTTTTAACACAAGGAAAGACGGCGCGAATCCAAATAAGCATAAACTTGTAAATTATTGAAGTATCAATATAACAACCAAAAAGAAGAATAGACGAAGAAAGGGGAAGGAAAGTACAGAAGGGAAAAGACTATAGAATAGAATGAACATGTACTTCAAAACATTATGATGAATAGCGATGCATATAAACGTCATATTCTGATCGGGGTCGTCTACCTGTTATGGTGTAACACACTAACATGCAACAGCAAAATGAATAATGATCAAAAAAATTATATTAATGAATTTACACACTTAACATAATCATTATAAATATGTACGTTTTGTATTGGGAAAATTAGTCCATATGTGTATCGCAAATATTATATATGTATTTCTATATGTACAATTGCAGGTCTATTTTTTCTCAGTCTAATCATTTTTCATAATATATTTTTGACAAAACAAGTCATATTTGGAATTCATAGCCAGCAATTCCAATTTCTGTTTTGGTTGTTGTCTGTTTGGTTTCTTCTCGTACACTACAACTTGTTGGTATCATTAGAAACTAACTACTGACCATACTACGTTTACAACAATAAAAAGATATAATTACTTTTCACATGTTGACGACCATCAACTTAATATTGGAAATGCATTAGGCATATTTGTTCATGAGTTATTTTTCAAATTCAAATTCAATTCAAATCTTATCCAACCAATATAAAACAATTTACAATGAAACTATACAATATAATGGTTAGGACCCATACGAAGCAGAAATCTGCTTGTAATCGGAGCCCTGTAATAAACAATAACAAGGTCATAATTCAATGAACTCTATTCGTGTACCCTAACAAATGATGAATTTTACAGATTTGTGTCGGTTTTAACTATGTAGCTTTTGCATTAAAAGCAATGTCTTGGTTGTCGATGCCATGAAAGGCAGATATGTATACTCTAATCTAATCTAAAATGAAAAATATAATTATTATTGATATCGTTACTATCACCATTATTATTAGTAGTAATAGTAGTTCAGCAGCAGTGTTTTTTGTATTGTCGTCTCCTTAATTACTATTATAATTGTTGTTTTTGTTGTTACTGTTGACTTATAATATTTTTTCTTGGTCTTTCTGAAACAAAAAATATCAGCATCCAATTTATATGTCGTTAGAATAACAATTCCCTGACACACCTACAGAACCTAAATGTCTAAGTCAATCAACATCCCACTAAACACACAAACGTTCTCAAACGTAACTTTCAAAATGTCCTGAAGACTGTGTCTAGTGTGCGTTCTTTACTTACCAAGAACGTTTCGTAAGCCTTTGTTAAGCACAGATGGACTTATCTTCTCACTGAAAGACACCTAGCCTCACTACATGAAAACTGAAAACCAAGGCAGAGTTACATCGACCAGCAGCCTAAAATGATACCAAGTGATCTAATCAAATATTAAATGTCCTAAAAGATATTCTTATTAGCACTTACACTTAGCATATAGCATTATCAATTATACAGAGCCTACGAAATATATTGTACAAACATAATATTTCATAACACGAGTAAATGCAAGGAGTGAAGTGCATGTTTTTACGGAGTCCTTTAAATTATTGTACCAGAGGTTATTAGGACCGGTACTGTAAAACAGACTGTTCTATGTCTAGAAATGTACATGTCTACCACTGGTCTTGTGGCATTACGGTAAATTATGTACCGTTAGATGTATATATATTGCGTAGATTTTCAGTTAAAAGTACTGTCACAATTTCCACATCGCCCCCAAATCAATCGCAAATGCCATCAATGTAATAATAAAGACTAACGTAGGCACGAGTGATGGAGAAACGATAGTGAAATTTTGCATAATCATTAACATATTGCAATTGATATACAATTCTTGTGAAACCCTAAATATATATATATTTCTCATGACTCTGACTTCCTTTCAACATAATAAAAGTGATGGTATCCGTGTTTCGTTTGGAGGGTTCCAGGAAGAGGGTTTTGGGGGTCAAAATGTTGTTGTCGTTTGTAGAACTTTGTTTCACCAAGTCAGAATTTCCATCAATCAATATTGTTTATATATTGGTTATATTGCAATCTGCAATGTAATGTGCTACTCCAGGTCAATCATGAAAAGTTGTAAAATTGTTTTGTAATACATACAAGAGTTTCACTGCGTGCGAGATTTGCACACACAATATTTGGTAATTCTACCAAATCCAGTGTATACGTAGGTCTACGTAATGCACATGGCAACAGATGAGTGTAGGCCTACATTTTTTGAATTGATCTAGCTAATCATTAAAGGTAGTTTATCCCTTTTGCAGCCAACATCAAATTCTGTAGAACTTTGCAGGAATCACGAATATGTCACGTACGTATGTCCTATCTGTGATATTTAAATGTTAGCAGTGTCCTATAGTATTCAAATTATGCAAGGAAACCCGTTTTCTTTATAAACTTCACTGTCAGACACTATTAATGAGTGACTGACTGACATCTTTTTTTCTTTGGTATTAGCTTACATAAAATGAGCTGTAAAGGGTACATGAGCATATCTCAACATGAATAACCCACTTCTTATAAAGGCCAAATTTAAGTTGATTTAATCTTTGCACAGCACAAAACGTACGACCATTCGATACACGGGTCTGGATATCAGACTATTTGAGTAAACTACTGCAGTCGCTAAATTCGATTCGACAACTAACGGTCGTTATTGTCACGCAAAAAGACATTTTCAAGCCCTTTTGTTTTGAGGGAAATGCTAAATTAGTATAATCTTCCAAATCCCATTAGAATTTAACCTTTTCATTTTTGGGGCATACAAATGGGACATATTTGATTTGATTTGATTTGATTTGATTTATTTATTTCTGTTTGATTTTCTTTTTCTTTTGCATTTTTACAAATACATAACAAACAAATATTGCAAATTTACACATGACAAAAGAATTAAGTAGAACAAAGTAAGGCTGGCTGTAACTAATCGAAAACATCAAACAGGAGGGTTGACAAAATAAGCAAAGCTTGATAGTATGACTACCCTCAAAGGATACATAAATACAAATATGGAGGAACAAATATTGGTAAAAGGGGAAAAAGACAGAAAAAAGAAGAAAAAAGAAAGAGGGGATGCACATCAATATTCACAGACTTATGTGGTAGTTGGATTTCAATTTGATATAAAAAGATTTAAAAAAGAAAAAAGAAAATGCAAATTTGAATATTGAGTGTCCAACTTGGGATATAACAGAATGAGAAGACTCGCGAGGTTCGGACAGTAATAATGTGAATGTATGATCAGCCAGCTGGTTTTAAACCTGGGCCTGCGAGTCGGAGCCTTGAAATGTTGTAGAAGACAGTGTTGATTCAGTATCCCAAGTAGGCCACTCTTTATTCATACGTTTATTCATACCAGGTCATGGAAGGTTATAATCAATGTTTCAATGAGTGGAAGCAAAAAAAGTAAACAGTACAGAAAATTATCGAGTTTTGTAACGACGGGTAAACGAGGAGAACTTATTTGGTGGGAGATTTAAAGATAATGAGCAAGAAGAAATGTTTTCACCGCTCTTTTAAAGGATAGCATTGTATTCATCGTTTTTATTTCAGGGGGTAGTGCATTCCAGGTATCAGGGCCAGAATGTGTAATTGAGTTTTGAGCTAAGGCTGTTTAGGCGTTAAATAGGTGATAGTCATTGGAATGCCTGGTTGGGTAGGAATGAAAATTAAAATTATGTTGGAATAAAATGACTAGTGATGGGGGAAGAATACCGGATTTGAGCCGAAACATAAACAGAGATTTTTGCATGTAGTGTATATCACTTATTTTTAGAGTTTTTAATGTAGCAAATAAAGGGTCAGTGTGGTCGCGATAACCTGCATCGGTACAAACTCGAATTGCTTTTTTCTGTAACAGTAATATACGATTAGTATTGCACTTATGAGTAGCCCATACGATATTGCAGTAAGAAATATATGGTAAAACTAGTGTATTATATAGCATACTAAGCACATGTGTTGGCAACAAATATTTTAGCTTAAATAGTATACCAACATTGCGAGAAATAGGGGTAGAGATATAGTTCACATGATCATTCCAGTTACATTTTTCATTTATATACACCTAAGAATTTCGTTGATGACTTTTTTCCTATTTGTAACATTATCGACAAGCAGCTCAAAGTTATAAATATTGTGATTTCTTGAGTTTCTAAAGTGAATAAAATTGGTCTTCTTTAGGTTCAATGATAATATGTTGCTTTTGAACCATTTCGATAACTTAGGTAATTCAGTGTTCATGGTTGCGATCATCGAATTTAAATCGAAATGTGAATAAAATACATTTGTATCATCGGCAAATAATATATACTGTAGAACTGGTGAAACATTAGAAATATCGTTGACATATATCAAAAATAATAGTGGCCCAAGTATGGAGCCTTGCGGAACTCCACATTTAATAGATTATACGTTAGAAGAAACTGAATTGAATAAAGTATATTGTTTTCTTGATGACAAGTAATTTTCGAACCAATCAAGTGCTTTGCCTCGTACACCGTAATGCTTTAATTTATACAATAATATAGTATGATCAAGAGTATAAAATGCCTTGCTGAGATCCATGAATATGCCTATGACATGTTTATGATCAGCCAAGGCAATTAAGGCAAGGAGGTTTCGTCGCCAGTGAATTCATGCACAGTCGAAATAAGCGTCACCTTGCAGTTACTGCCTTCGCCAGTAACAACAGCTGCAGTTCCACTTGGTGATACCGCTAGGAGAAGTCTCGAACAACCATGCGCTTCTCCTTGAAAGAGAGTATCCAACGGGTCTCCATTCAAATAGAACCTTTGCAAAGTTATCAACTTTGCCTCGTTCTTCCAGAGGACATATAGTATATTGTTGTTGTCGCATCCGATGGCAACTTCTTTCCATTCAGGACGGGTCATGGTCCTCAGAAGCTTTCCACTCCAGTCAACGACTGAGATCTTTGTTGAATCGTGGGTGAATATGATCTGGTTCGGACTCCGTGGAGAAATTGCAATGCGCTGTGGCTCAAGGTTACTTATGGGAATCGATTTGATTTGGGGTCCATCGCTACGTACGACATATATCTTTCGGCAGCTTGGAACACTGCAGTAAATGTTATCTTTAAGGTCCGAAGCCATGTCCGATATGCGTCCAGGTAATTCCCTGACATGGTATACATCACTATGGGCTTGTTTGTCAGGACAAACTTCATGCTCATCCAACACGAACCTTAGGTCTGAGAGCGATGCAAAAGCCGATACAGACCTAGTGGAGTCCTCAATTCTTGTCTCTATGCCAAATTTAGTTGCCACTTTTGAGGAAGCTGTAGTTTGTAGTATGGCTAAAGGACCATTATACCCGGGAAAATACGCTAAAAGAGCTACTCTCCCATCACGAGTGAATGTCACGGCCTTTGGGGAGTCTTCACCCTGTGGGCGTATGTCGATGCTCTTTCTCTCACATACCATACGGTTGGTGAACAAATTAGCTTCAATAGGAGGATCGTTGTCCATCAATCTATATTGAAACGGTCTTATGTTATTCAAGACTTTCTTGATCGTTTTGCGGATATATTTCTCTGGCGCCTTCGAGAGAAGGCTGTCAAGGGATTTCAGAAGACTTTTGTATGAGGTAGCAATTAGACTGTAGTTCTCACTCTGCTCTAGCGTCTCTTCCGCTTTTAACTGAATTGTCTCTATGCCTTTGGCCCGATCTTCTACTATCTTCTGCCATTGATTAAGTGTTTGATTCCGTAATTTTAAGAATTTTTTATTCTTAACTTTCAGATCTGTTTCCACACAATGGTTGTATTCCTCAATATCGTCTTCAATCTGCCTATCAAGGACATCTTTCTGTTTCTTGACCAGGTTTTCGGCTTTCTCAATCATGGGAATAATGGCCGCACACTGTTCGCCCACTTCAGCCAGTCTTGACATTCGTGATTGTATTTCCTCGCGCATCATCGGGACAAAATCAGAAATCTTGACACACTCATGGTTATCCTGAAGACGATGGTCATTGATAGAACACACCTGACAGACCGGAATGAGACAAAACGTACAGAACAACTCTTTCTCCTTCCCTCCATGTTTCTCACAAAGGATCGTCCCATTTGCATCATCGTTATTCTCCAGATCCCTCTCGGCGACATTGGTTCTGCTTGAAGTGTCTGCACTGCAGGGGTGCTTATGTTTCTTACTACAAGCCATGCACCAAGTTAGCGTGCACTCGCTGCAGTTGAAGAAGGATGATGCCGAATCTGAATCAATGTTACCACAAACCTCACAAAGTTTGTTAATCCCTTTCTTCGTCTTCTGCTGTTGCTTTGGTTTCTCTTTCTCCAGTCGTTCCATCAGGGTCATGGCGCGAAAGTCATGCCTCAGGCCTAATATTCCCGCATCGTTGAGAATGGTCTCTTCATCACATAACGGACATGCGATCTTTCCAACGCTAAACTGTTCTTCCTTATAACATGTCTCCAGGCATTTCTCACAGAAACTGTGTAAGCAAGTTAGCGCTCGTGGCCCACTAAGCTCTTCTAAACATATGCCACACTTTAATTCTTCACGAAGCAGAGAAAACAAATTTGTATCTGCAGATGCCATATTTCTTGATTGTTTATCATTGACAATTCAACTGCTGGAATATAAAACGCTCGGAGAATTAGCTAAGAAGTGGCGTATCCAGGCATTTGTCTTGAAATCGAGGGGCAAAACTTTTGAGTTTACGACGATCCCCGAAGTTCAGAAGTTTTGCAAGATCGGTGATGTGCAATCGAGGCGATCGAGCAGTAAGGTTTTATTTTTTGAGAATGCGGCGTTTTTCATACATACAAGAGTAATGTCATTATAATACATATTATATTGATTTACAAATTATTTCCTAACCTATTAACTGTTATCATAAGAAAGAGATAGCTGTCCAGTACTATATTGCACCCTATAATATTCTGTAAATATAATGTAAATAGCTAGAAAACGTGTCAAACTTGATAACACTCACTTTCAAAATGTTAGCAGAATATTAAAAACATCAAGAGTCAGTTCAATTACCGGTGGTAAACTTGTATAGCCAAGGAAGCCCTGTCTTTAAGTGGCGTTCCAGTAGTGGCGTTTCTTCAATGGCATACCTCCCACGATCATCAGTTAACGTCTCGAGATGATTTTTAGCGATGGCTTCAGAAGACCATTCCGAATGAACTCGTCCAATCAATCACATTCGAATCAACAGGTCCTAAACATCTGAAATTTAAAAAACGGATTAAATTGAGCACGAAGGTCCTTTGGCAAGACAGTATTCTATATTGCCACACCCAACCAAGGTGAAGTAAAATGGTAACTGCATCACACAAAAAAGGCAGTTTCCTTGAAATGCTAGAGCGCCATAAAGGCAGCCATGCTAAAGCTGGGGTACTATAATCGTTGAGCCCCAAGAGTCTTAAGCTTTAGTTTGAAAAACATGACTGTGCGCTAGACAAGAACCCATTATCATTTTCATTACTAATAGTACGAGCATGTTATTTTTCTGTCTGCAAATATCCAGCCCATTGTATTATTTTTTGTCCTGAAGCCATGCCACTGTGTAAAACCTTATTTCTTTCAGTGACCTATATGCCATCATACTATTTTCACAATATTGTATTAATGATCGATTTAATGAGAGCAAAATCATGTATCTTCTGTAACATTTCATTTCATTTATTAGGAAAGTGAAAGTTTTAAAAATATGATGAATAAATATTGAACCTTTTGAAGTTTGAAAGTCAAAATCACCATGTAGATGGGGATCTACCATCATCTACATGTATATTATCTCCAATGTGGTTATGTTTGCTGAAGTCATGGGCAACTCTCATTTTTACCAAGGGGCTGATCTATTACTATTATTATTATTTTAAGTGCGGGGGGGGGGGCTTGGTACAATTCCTAAAAATTTCCAACGAAACTTTTTTCACAGTTCTCATGTACCATGAAACCAAGTACACTACAAGCTCTCTCGTAATACATGAATCAAATGGCAGAACCCTAGACAAATCACATGGTAAACGTCGACGCGGTAAACTCTGAAAAAGTAGGCCGAGTGGAAAGTAGTGACACCACGTTTGTCGTTTGACACTTTTCTCGAAGCTCATACTTAGGCCATGGGCCACAATATCCTGCAGCCCGTCGGACCGGTGGGCGGGCCAGGGGGAGGGGGAGGACTGAAGAGTACCCCCCTCCCCCTCACGGCCAGCTCGACCCTGATTATAGAGCGATATAACTGAAATTCGTATGCAAGATATACGGTTGACAATACTCACGTCTTGGCGCCATTTCAGCAGGGCTCCGCGTTTACATAATTATTGATTCTGAATATTCCACACATGAGTTAACGCTCCTTGCTAAATCTTGCTCACTGTCATTCCACGAGACTGTGCGTCTAAATGTCAATTAGTGATTGTTATATTTCTGTAAGCTAGCAATTAGTTATATATGAGAACTAAAATGGCGAATATATTGTAGATAAAGTTTCTCATGGACTGGAAGTTTAAGAACTTGAAACCGAGCTGGGAGCCTCAGCATTCTGATTTTCATACGCAGTTCATCCCTATATATACCAGAAAGGAAAATGAGAGGAACCAATCCTTTGCCAGATGGGGTTGCGACATGTTTGCTTCCTGTTATGTTCATGAGTGGAGGAAATTGCGAAATTTGAATGGGCTTCAAGAAATGCCTTAGAAATCTTACAACCAGAATATATCCAGGGTCTCCGAAAAAACATGCTTCCAATAAACTGGATCAAGTACGTTTGTGATTTTCGACACGAAGCAATTCAATCTAGGCGGGTTTTTTTTTTTTTTTTTTTTTTGGGGGGGGGGGGGGGAGGGGTAGGGGGGACGCGGAATATTATGCAAACCTTAAGTCAAGCCGTTTCCTCTGTTTAAAGGAGGTGCCATAAGAGATTGTATCATTTATACACATGTTGTGACAAGCTTTTCCAGACTGTATGTTCTCAAAAAAAATAAAATTAGACGAGCAATACTGAAGATCTGTTAGGCATCATCTTAAAGATACTATGTCTCTTTTGCAGCCAACATCAAATTCTGTAGAACTTTGCAGGAATTATGAATATGTCATGTATGTCCTATCTGTGAAATTTAAACCTAAGCAGTGTCCTAATATTCAAATTATGCAAGGAAACCTGTTTACTTGCTGGACTTCAGTGTCAGACACTATTGAGTTACAACTGGCTTTTTTCTTCTTTGTAATAACATACATAACATGAGCTGTAAAGGGTACATGAGCATTTGTCTACATCAACAACCCACTTCTTGTAATAGCCAAAATTAAACTGATTGAATCTTTGCGCAGCATAAAACGTACTACCATTCGGTACAATGGTCTGAAAATCAGACTATTACTTACTGGCTCTATATATAGCTATTAAGTCGATTCGACAACTATTAGTCATTATTATCCCACTTTTGACATTTTCAAGCCCCACTTTTTTTTAAGGAAGTTCTCAATTAGTATTAACTTTCAAATGCCGATGGAATTTAACCTTTTAATTTTTTTTTGGCCTGCAAATGGGACAGTACCTTTAAATAATGTTTTTTAAGTTCATGAAAATTCCTTCGAAAGAATTGCACGGTTTCACGTACAATTCAATATTTCATTTTCTTTTAGATTGAGTTACGCTTTCTTTAGCAAAATGCTCTTATTATCTTGTGTTTTCATACAGCATAAAACGACATAAGTTGTTAACATATTCTTTGTTAAATGTTATGTGTAATTTCCATTAGGCTGGTTATCAAACTGTATTACATAAGGCGACTCTTTCCCAAATATACATATAGGTCCGTTTAGTCTCATTTGAGAACACCCTCTATCGGCAAAGTCCAGCAGCCTAACATGTACGTTAGCCTATGGACTTTTACCAAAAAATCGTTACAAATTCATTTTTTGTTTAAACGAAAAGCACATCCACCCCGACATATAATTAGCTCTTTCATTGGAACCCTCATGTCCCATTGACTTTTGAAAGTTCACCCATCGTAATTTGTTCAAAATATAGGTCTCAAGCTCGCCATTGCCTATATAACACATGTACAACAAGTCCTTTGTTGAAACTTTGGACTCAATTTACCACGCGATTGTAAGGTTATAAGTCAACCACACGAAGCACACGATTTAGCCAGTATGAAGAACCCATACCCATAGTGATTACAGCTTTTGAAATGTATAACTTTCTCATTTTTCCCGAATTCCTTTAAACTTTCAACAGTCTCCTTCTCTGATTTTCTGCTTTCCTCTAGTCTAAAGTAGTTTACTATAACGGCTGGATTCCCGTTATTGACCTCGGACCAATTGTTACCGGAGCAAAGTCGTACAACCTTTAAATGGGTTGGGGCTTGAATATAGAATTCTCTTCAAACGACTTGAGATATTGTACACCTGATGTTAAACTAGGTTAAAGAATCTTCTTGCCAAATACGTGGAATGAATTACTTATCTGCAAACTTTACTCGATTACTTTTCTGATACCGCAGCTATGATTCCGTTTTCTGTTTTCTCTCTCGCTCTGTGTCCTTGTCTATCTCTCCCTTTTACTTCACTCTCTCTGTCTCTCTTTCTGTTCTTCTCTATCTCTCTCTGTACCTTCTCCCTCTCTCTCTCTCTCTTTCTCTCTGTCCCATTCTACTCTCCCCCTTTCTCTCTCTCTTTCTTTCTTATCATTTTGTTCTTTTCCCTCCCTCTTTCGTGACCAAAGTGTAGTAATAAAATATTGCATGTGTCTTTTTGTGTACGTGTGGGTGCGTGTATGTGCGAGCTTGTGTGCGTGTGCATAATGGGCGGAGGGGTGGGTAGGCTTGCGCAAAGAATGTTAGGCCTATTCATACGTATGTATTTCTCTCATAGATATTATATAGACTCTCCCAACGTTCGTCGCGTATATATCATTTACGCTTAATGAAGAATTTTTACAATTTTATATGTATAACCGTTTTTAAATAGTTCGTCAAATTACGTGTAATACACAAGGTTATAAAACTACACAAAGTTCAATGTCTTTTATTTCATTTTTATTTTTTCTTTTCCAACAAAATACAATACATAATAACGAATATAATATAAAATGTATATAAAACATAGTTACATTTGTAAACAAACAAATCTTAATAGTAATTTATACATTCGAGGAAGACAAAAATTGAATTTTTAAATTTAACTGCATTTATATTTTGAGGAAATGGAGAGGCCCACTGAAAAGCAGAGCTTGTAAATTGTGGACCCCTTTTATCGACGATCCCTTGTAATTAAATATCACTGACATTTTTCAAGTAAATGAAATGAATAATGATGTCATATGCGTATTGCTGTTCCTGTAAGCATTAATTTATTATCCATATTTAATTTTTACAAATAGGAGAATATCACATGGTCGATAAAACTGGGTTTAAAAAAAAAAGTTTTCTACATACACTGGCATGCATAATTTTGGAAGACACTCATTTTCTCGAAAGTTCGATTATCCTAATGTCCATAATTCCTAATAAGCTCATAAATACGAAACACGAATTTCCCAAAATGGAGGGAGGGCGTTCGTAATGAATAAGCTTCATAGTTTCAAAAGTCAAATAGGGTTCGTTATTCCGGAAAATGAGAAGAAAAGGCATAAGGATCTATGCCATTTGCGGAACGGAGAACCTTTGGAATTATTCACCACCGGACCTTCAAAATCAACAACCTTCTGAACAAAGAACCTTCGGAATTATGAACTTGCAGAGAAGTCTCATGTAATCATTATTTCGTCCAATAAGCATGATAGCTACAATACCAAAGATTATAATAAAAAATATTCAAATAATCAATAATTCCTCCTATTTCTTCTTGTTTTTTTACCGAAATCCTCAGGTATTAAAGGATATATATATAATGACAAATCATTTTCAACAGCATATTTTTAACACAGGGAAGACGGCGCGAATCCAAATAAGCATAAACTTGTGTCAGGTACGCCTTCTAAATTATTGAAGTATCAATATAACAACCAAAAAGAAGAATAGACGAAGAAAGGGAAAAAGTACAGAAGGGAAAAGACTATAGAATAGAATGTACATGTACTTCAAAACATATGATGAATAACGATGCATATAAACGTCATATTCTGATCGGGATCGTCTACCTTTTATGGTGTAACACACTAACATGCAACAGCAAAATGAATAATGATCAAAATGTTTCTATTAATGAATTTACACACTTAACATAATCATAGGAAATATGTACAATTGTATTGGGAAAATTATTAGTCCATATGTGCATCGCAAATATTATATATGTATTTTTATATGTAAAATTGCAGGTCTATCTTTTCTCAGTCTAATCATTTTATCTAATACATTTTTGACAAACCAAGTAATATTTGGAATTTATAGCCTGCAATTCCAATTTCTGTTTTGGTTGTTGTCTTTTTGGTTTCTTCTCGTACACTACAACTTGTATGTATCATCAGAAACCAACTACCGAACATGCATTATTACGTTAACAACAATAAAAAAAAAATTACTTTTAACATGTTGACGACCAGCATCCACTTAATATTGGAAATGCATTAGGCATATTTGTTCATGAGTTATTTTTCAAACTCAAATTTAATCTAAATCTTTATCCAACCAATATAAAACAATTTACAATGACAATATACAATAAATTGGTTAGGACCCATAATTAATATAAGAAGCAAAAATATGCTTGTAATCGAAGCCCTGTAATAAACAATAACAAGGTCATGATTCAACGAATTCCATTCGCGTACCCTAACAAATGATGAATTTTACAGATTTGTGTCGGTTTAAATTTTGTAACTTTTGCATTAAAAGCAATTTCCTAGTTGTCGATGCCATGAAAGGTAGATATGGACACTTTAATCTAATCTAAAATAAATAATATCATTAGTATTGTTATCTTTACTATCACCATTATCATTAGTAGTGATAGTAGTTCAGCAGCAATGTTTTTGGATTGTCGTCTCCTTCATTACTATTATAATTGTAGTTTTTGTTGTTACTGTTGTCTTATAATATTTCTTCTTGGTCTTTCTTGAACAAAAATATCAGCATCAAATTAATATTTCGTTAATTAAACAATTCTCTATCACACCTACAGACCCTAAATGTCTGAGACAATCAACACCCCAAAATATCTCAAAACGTAACTTACAAAATGTCCTGAAGAATTTAAGACGACTATAAACTGTGCGTTTTTTAAAGCCCCACTGCACTACTTCTAGCTACTTGCGCCCTCTTTACATCCAACAACGCTTTAGCGGTAGCCGTTGATTCCCCATGATGCCCTTTTTCTTTAATTGAGAGCTGATTTGATGAGATAACCACCTGCTAGTGACCTCGCAGGGAGGCCTAATCCCTCCATGTCAAACTAAGGCAGATGGGCTTTAATAGTAGCAAGAACGTTTCGTCTAGGCTTGTTAAGCACGGTTAGGCTTATCTTCTCACTATTAAAAGACACCTAGTAACATGTACAGGAAAACTGAAAACAAAGGCAGAGATACATCGACCAAGAGCCGCAAATAATATTAAGTTTTCCAACCGAATGTTAAATTTCCTAAAAGTCATTTATATTAGCGCTAACACTAATCATAGCAATATCAAGTATGTCATTACTACGAATTATATTGTACAAACGTTATTGTCATAACACGAGTAAATGCAAGGGGTGGTGAAGTGCATGCATGTTTTTACAGAGTCCTTTCAATTGTTACAGAGGTCGGGACCAATAGGCCTGCTGTAAAACAGATATGTTTGAAAAGAGACCGTTCTATGTCTAGGAATATGAATGTCTACCACTGACCTTGTGGGAATACGGTAGGTACATTATAATACGTACATGTATATTGCTTCATAACTTCCACATCGTCCCAAATCAATCGCAGAAGGCACACCAATCATAAAGTATGACAAGTTCAATAATTTATAATTCCACCACATCCAGTGTTTACGTAGGCCTACGCATTGTATATGGTACCAGACGAGTGTAGGCCTACATGTCTTTAATTGATCTACCTAATTATTTAGGCAAGGAACTTTCGTCGCCAGTGAATTCACGCATAGTCGAAATAAGTGTCACCCTGCAGTTACTGCCCTCGCCGGTAACAACAGCTGCAGTTCCACTTGGTGATACGGCTAGGAGAAGTCTGGAACAACCATGCAGCGCTTCTCCTTGAAAGAGGGTATCCAACGGGTCTCCATTCAAATAGAACCTTTGCAAAGTTATCAATCCTGCTTCGTTCTTCCAGAGGACATAGAGTATATTGTTGTTGTCGCATCCGATGGCAACTTCTTTCCATTCAGGACGGGTGATGGTCTTCAGAAGCTTTCCACTCCAGTCAACGACTGAGACCTTTGTTGAATCGTGCGTGAATATGATCTGGTTCGGACTCCGTGGACAAATTGCAATGCGTTGTGGCGCAAGGTTGCCTGTTGGGATCGATTTGGTTTGGGGCCCATCACTACGTACGACATATATCTTTTTGCAGCTTGGAACGCTGCAGTAGATGTTATCTTCAAGGTCCGTAGCCATGTCCGATATGCGTCCAGATAATTCCTTGACATGGTAAATATCAATATGGGCTTCTCTGTCACGAACCAACACGAACCTTAGGTCTGAGAGCGATCCAAAAGCCGTTACCGACGAAGTGGAGTCCTCAATTCTTGTCTCTATGCCAACTTCCATAGCCACGTCAGGTGAAGCTGTAGTTTGTAGTGTTTCATATTCATAACTCTCATGAAGTGTTACTTTACTTCGTCCTGTGGGCAATGGAAAAGCAAATACAGACGTAATGGAGTCCATGATTCTTGTCTCTATGCCAAATTTAGTTGCCACTTTTGAAGAAGCTGTAGTTTGTAGTATAGCTAAATACCTAAGATTTGCATACAGACGATCTTGTGTTAATACTTTCAATTGTTGTCCCCATGTTTCGATGTAGTACTTTGATGTGGTTGCAGTTGTGCTAGGTCCTTCGAGGGACGCTAGAATAGCTACTCTCCCATCACGAGTAAATGTAACGGCCTTGATGATCACTCCTGCGCCCTGCAGGCCTATGTTGATGCTCTTTCTCTCACATACCTCACGGTTGGTGAACAAATTAGCTTCAATTGGAGACCCGTTGTCCGTCAATCTGAAATGAAGCTGTCTTTCCCCCATGACTTCCTTGATCGTTTTGCGGATGTATTTCTCTGGAGCTTTCGAGAGAAGGCTGTCAAGGGATTTCAGAAGACTTTTGTATGAGGTAGCAATTAGACTATAGTTCTCACTCTGATCTAGCGTCTCTTCCGCTTTCAACTGAATTGTCTCTATGCCTTTGGCCCGATCTTTTATTATCTTCTGCCATTGATTAAGTGTTTGATTCCGTAATTCGTAGAACTGTTCATTCTTAACTTTCACACAATGGGTGTATTTATCAATATCGTCTTCAATCTGCTTATCAAGGACATCTTTCTGTTCCTTTGCCAGGTGTTCGGCTTTCTCAATCATGGGAATAACGGCCGCACACTGTTCGCCCACTTGAGCCAGTCTTGACATTCGTGATTGTATTTCCTCTCGCATCATCGGGACAAACTCTTCAACCTTGACACACTCATGGTTATCCTGAAGACGATGGTCATTGATCGAACACACTTGACAGACCGGAATGAGACAAAACGTACAGAACAACTCTTTCTCCTTCCCTCCATGTTTCTCACATAGGATCGTCCCATTCGCATCATCGTTATTCTCCAGATCCTTCTCGGCGACATTGGTTCTGCTTGAGGTGTTTGCACTGCAGGGGTGCTGATGCTTCTTACTACATGCCATGCATAAAGCTAGCTTGCACTCGGTGCAGTTGAAGAAGGGTGATGCCGAATCTGAATCAATGTCACCGCAAACCTCACAAAGTTTGTTAATTACTTGCTTCGTCTTCTGCTGTGGCTTTGGCTTCTCTTTCTCCAAGCGTTCTATCAGGGTCATGGCGCGAAAGTCATGCCTCAGGCCTAATATTCCCGCGTCGTTGAGAATGGTCTCTTCGTCACATAACGGACATACGATCTTCCCAACGCTAGACTGTTCTTCCTTATAATATTTCTCTAGGCATTTCTCACAGAAACTGTGAAAACATATGAGCAAACGTGGCTTGTTGAGCTGTTCTAGACAGATGGCGCACTTCAATTCTTCATGAAGCAGAGAAGACAAATTAGTATATGCAGATGCCATATTTCTTTATTAGTTATCATTCACCATCTAACTGCTGGTATGTAAACCAATCGAAGATGTAGCTGTGAAGAAACTAAGTGGCGCATCCAGGCCTTTGTCTTAAAATCGACAGGAGGCAAAACTTCTGACCTTACGATGATTCCCAAAGTTCAGAAATTTTGCAAAGACTGCAGATGTACGATCGAGCAGTCAAATTTTATTTGAGTGAATGCGAAGTTTTTCATAAGTTTACAAGAACAATGTCATAATAATATATAATGACTTACAAATTATTTCCTAACTTATTAATTACTGTTATCACAGTAAAGAAATAGCTATCCAGTACTACTGCACCCTATAATATTCGTTGTACAAGGCCAGAAAAGTGTCAAACTTGAGCTTACTCAAATTCAAAATGTAAACAGAATATTACAAACTAGCTGAGTCAGTCCAATCGTTGGTAAACGTGCATATAGTCAATGAAGCCCAGTCTTTTAATGGCGTTCCACTGATGGCGTTTCTTCAAAGGCGTTCCTCCCACGATCACCAGTTAACGTCTAGAGATGACTTTTCAACGATGGCTTCAGAGGACCATTCCCAATGAACACATCCAATCATTCACATTTGATTCAACAGGTTCTTAACATCTGAAAGTTAAACAAAAAACAAGGTCAATTAAGCACGAAGGTGCCACACCCGACCAGTTTCCTTGAAATGCTAGAGCGCCATAAATTAAGGCAGCCATGGTCAGGGGCTGCGTAGCGACTTCCAAATTGGGGGGGGGGGCACCAAGAAAAAAGGGCACCTACAAAGGGAAATCTTAAAGCGAAAATCTACCTTTATTAGACATTGGTATATACCCCTACATTGTGATTACATTATTAGGGATGATTTCAATATTTGTTTCACTTCATACACCATACAAGATATTGCTTAAGCATTCATACTTTGCAGCTGGGTGTGATGGTCTGAAAATGTATTTGCGAGTGAGCGAAGTGACCCAGGAAAAAGATTAAGATTTGTGAGGTCGCAGTGCGAAAAATAAAGAGGAAAAACCCAATCCTGATGCGGTTATAAGCACATTCTCATAAACCAAGACTGAAAAGCCCCAGGCTTTGATAAGTAACAGAAGTATATCATTTATAATTGTGAGCGTAGCGAGCGAGCTTTGGGGAAATTGCTCTTAGTCGCGTGAAATTAAGGGCACGTTTAATGATAAGAGGAAAAGGGGACACTTATCAGAAAAGAAAAGGAGAAAATAAATGTGTCAAAGTAAAAAGAGTAATTATCAGAGGTGAAAATGGGGCATTTCTTACACCTTCAAAAAAAGGCACTTACCAGGGATGAAAAAGGTCAGTAATGAGAATAGGAAATGGGCATTTGTCGACGAAAAAGGGCCCCCCCCCCCCATCAGATTTTGATAGGGCCATTTATAAAGGCGAAAAGGGCATTCATGAAAAGGTGATAGGTCCCGTATTAGAAAGGAAAAGGGGCATGTATCATTGTTAAAAGGGAAATTATCAGAGGTGAAAAGAGGCACTTATCGCACCTGAAATTGGGCAACGACCAGATATGAAAAGGGGCACTTAGGTGAATGAAAAGGGGGCATTTACGATAAAGGAAACATTTGTCGAAAGAAAATGGGCACCGATCAGATTTTAAACGGGCATTTATCGGAGGTGAAGGGGGCACTTATTTGAAGTGAAAAGGAGTAACTTTTCGTACCTGTAAAGGGGCATTTATGAGAAGGGGAAGGGGCTCTTTTATTAATGGGGGCACTTTTAATTAGGCATATTGCTCCGATTGTCTCATTTTCGCTCGCTCGATCACTGCAGCACAAACATAGCTCGTTCGACGTCACTACCAAACTAGCCAATCAGCTGTCAATGACGTCATATTGAATGCGGCGGCAAATATATTTTGTGAAATTATCGAGAAATTGACTATTTCTAATTGCAAACTAGTTTTATTTTTGGATGGAAAAGCAGCCATTGTTATCTTGACATTAATTGAAGTAATCAGAATAGGGTAAGTTACTTCTCAGATGATTCAAGAGGTCCATTTTGTAGATAATTTTTTAATTTCTTAGAATGTTCCACTGTGTTGCAGGGTACCGGGTGTATGCCATTGGGTGTGATGTGTTCGCGCGCTATAAGTACAGGCCACCGCGCCGTCGGGTGTATTCTCGTACTGATCGGTGCAAAGCTAGAATGGCTACCACGCCCACTTCCCTCTCTATGCCTTTCTGAACATTCCTTTCCTTCTCAATACAATAACTTTCACCTGCCTAAGTTATTCAAACCATACCGCCTCGCCACTTCTATTACGTAATCATTAAAAGGATCCGCATATACAACATTTTCCTGCTATACGTTGTACTGCAGGAAAATACAAATCTCCCTGGTATACCTTACAGTCCAAACGATAAATATGTGCCTTTAACGAAGCAGGCGACAATCGGCGTAGCAGACGACACTTGATAGTAATTTTGTATGTGAGATTGCTTTGCTAAATATAAATTACTTGGTTAATAAATATCAACTAACATTTCTTTTACATTTCTTTATACCATCATTGATATTTAATCATTCATGAGTGAGTAAAAGAAACATACCAAACTATATAATTATATGAAATACTTGGTGGCAATTAGGGGAGTTTGACGTGATGACCGATTGCACCCCTCTGTTAATAACCGAATAGTCCATGGTGTGTCATGAATATTCATGTTTTTGCTTACCTCGGCTAAATGTTTGCTTTTACTAAATTGAAAAATTACGGTGGGGGGTTGGATGAAATGGACATAATGAAATAGGCAGAAGTGATCTATGATAATTCATGCTTTTTATGTTTCGTGTGCTCGACCTATAATCTTTAAATCGCTTGGCAAACTGAGTCCAAAGTTAGACTTGTTTCACATGTGTATTATAGGCAATGACGAGCTTGCAACCTATTTTGAAAAATTACGGTGGGTGAACTTTCAAAAGTCAATGAGACATGAGGGCTCCAATGAAAGAGCTAGTGATAACGTACGTCGGGGTGGATGTGCTTTTCGTTTAAACAAAAAATTAATTTTTAACGATTTTTTTTAAAAAACGTCCATAGGCTAACATGTTAGGCTGCTGACTCTGACCATGCTCTGACGATAGGGGGCGTTGTGAAATCAGATTAAACGGAGCAATATGGAAACGGGGCATTTATTAGAAAGGTAAAGGGGCAAATGTGAAAATATAAGGTACGCTTATCCGAGTTAAAATCGGGGTAGTCATTAAAAGGGGAACGGGCACAAAGGAAAAGGGGCATTGTCACAGTAAAAGAGGCACCTCTCAGATTTAAATGGGGCAATTATCAAAGGTGAAGGGGGCACTTATCAACAATGAAAAAAGGCACTTCTCGTAAATGAAAAGAGGCATTTACTATAGAGATTAAGAAGGGCACTTATGAGAATGGAAAATGGACACTTTTTGCAAAGTAAAATGAGAATTTGTCGAAGGAAAAGGGGTACGTGTGAAAAGGGGAAGGGGCATTTTTACAAATTAAAAAGGGGTACTTGTCAAAGTAAAAGGGGCACTATTCCTATGTAAGAGGGGCACTTCTTACAAAGTTAAAGGGGCACTTTTCCTATGTAAAAGGGGCACTTTAGAGGTTTTTGAAAAAGTGGGGGGGGCACTGTGCCCCCTCTGCACCCCCCCCCCCACTTTTTCAAAAACCGAGGGCCGCCTCTGGCCATGGTACAGCCGGGGTACTAATCGTGAAGCGGCAAGGAGTGTTAAAGGGATCCGGTAACTTTGTCTCAGATTCTGAAACAAAATTCTGGATTTAGCTCATGATACAATGATAATTATAAACATTTAGGTCAGTCAGGAACCCCAGGACTTTTACAAGCCGATCGCCTGTCTGATTATCAAGATATATATGATTGGAATTACAAATTTTGAAAACCGTTCGCCTGACGGTTTTCATAACACTACAGTCTATTGGGGGGAAACGAGTATGGTAAAACCGGTTACTCAAAGAATTTTTACTTTTTTGAGGCACTTCTTGATCATTTTGAAGCGCAATTTTTTTAGGGCTTCAATATTACACCATATCACAGACACTGATAACACGTAGGGCCGTGTATCTCAGATTTAACATTGTTAAACGATCCCTTTAAGATATAGTAAAACAAAATTACTGTGCGCTATACAAGCATCCATTATTAATTATTATCATTACTAGTTCGTACATGTCAGTTTTTCTGTCTGTGAATTTCAGGCCCATTGTTTTATTTTAAAAATCTGTTTTCCCCTCCAGCCATTGCCACTGTGTACAACCTTATTTCTTTCAGTGGCCGATGACATACGGTATTTTCACTGATTGTAAAGTACTGATAGATTTAATGATTTAAAACTATATATCTTCTGTAACATTTAATTAAGGTATGTATAAGACAAGTGAAAGTGTTAAAGATCTGATGAAGAAATTGAACCTTATGAAATTTGAAACTCAAAATCGCCAGGGGGGATCCACATGTTTTTTATCTCATTTGCGGTTATGTTTGTTGAAGTCACAGAGAACTATCATTTTTACCCAGGGGCTGATATATGATTTTTGTTTCTATTATTTTTAAGTGCGGGGGGGGGGGGGGGTGGGTACAATTCCAAAAGAGTTCCGACCAAAATTATTTTCACAGCTCTCAGGTACCATGAAACAAAGTACACTACCAGATCTCTTGTAATAATTAACCCTGTGAAAAATCATGGTAAACGTCGACTGTCTTAGGGGGGGGGGGTTAATACAGGGAACTGGTAGTACTCATATTTGACCAATCTCCAAAGGAAGTTGCAAAAATAACCATACAAAACCATAACTAAATGGAAAGTTTATAATAATAATAATACATAAGATTTATAAGGCGCCAAATCCACTTGACAGTCAAATGCTCAAGGCGCAGCTTTATATATCAAGGACGATTATGATTGTAAAAATTGTCACCATAAAACGCTAATTAGCATTACATTATGCAAATTAGCCAGTATTTTCAAATCTTAAGCTCTACTGAATACCATTCACACTAGAAAGCTGATTTTTGCCACAGATGTTCTCTTAATCTATCTCTAGGGCGTGAACTATCAACATTTTTATGATTTAATTTATTTTGTTTTGTATTGTTTCGGAACTAATTATCTATTCATGACATTATTATAAGAAAATTAAAACATTCAATGGAATTCTATATAGATCACCTCCTAGAAACACATTTCATCAACAAACATGCAAGGTTTGAACATAATCAGACATCCCACTCTTGGGTTATCCTATTTGGAATTCGGACAGTCAATCAAAAGACTGGTTCCTAAAAAAACAAAGAGAAACATAAGTTCACATTTCCCAATTTTTCTGACAAAATACAAGTTATAAAAATACAATATAACGATACATTTTACGTTTTTTAAAGCTCAAATTGAATTGTTTTATAATGAAGTTCTCTCAAACTTTCAACAATTGATATTTCCATTAAAATGTTTGTATTTGTACAATGAACAACAAAAGTAATTGATTTAATTGACATAAAATAAATTAAATTGTCTTATATTCTTTGTTCAAGGTCACGCCAGAAAAGTTCGCTCTAATTAACAAAACCGCTGAATATTATGGCTTTCTCTTTCAGAATATGACAAAATCAGAAAATGGTTAATGGATCGAATGTTCATCATTTTTGGCCAATACTCACGTTTTCTCCATATCAGCAGGGCTCCGTGTTTACATAATTATTAATTCTGAATATTCCACACATGAGTAAGCTCGATCTCCTGTAATTCCACGAGACTCAGCGTCAAATGTCAGGCTCGACTGTGATTGTTTTGTATGCTAGCATTACTTCTACATGTATGTAAGAAATAAAATTGAAGAAACTCCTCAGGAAAACAGGAAAATATACTGTATGGCAGGTTTCTAATAATTCAGAACAAGACGTTCATGCAAGAACTTGAAACCGAGCTGGGAGTCTCAGCATTCTGATTTCAGTACGCACTTAATCATCCCTATATATACGCGGAATGTGATAAAGAGAGGGAGAGAGAGAGAGAGAGAGTCCAATCATTTGCCAGATGGGATTGCGAAATGTTTGCTTCCTGTTATGTTCATGAGTGGAGGAAATTGCGAAATTTGAATGCGCTTCCAAAACTGCCCTAGAATTCTTACATCCAGAATAATAAAAATAAAAAAACTTTAGCGAAGGACCTTGAAACAACATGCTTTTCAATAAACTGGATTAAGTACGTTGGTAGTTTTTAACACGAAGCAATTCAATCAAGGCAATTTTTGTCGGGAGGGGAGGGGAGGGGGGGGGGGTATCCCGCGGAACATTTTAAAGGAAGGGCATCAGAGATTTCTTTATTGATATACATGTTGTGGCAGGTTATTCCAGACTGTATATTCGCGAATAAACGAAATAGACGAGAAAAAATGAAAACATGTAGGCTTAGGCATGCATCACCTTAATCTTAATCATCATTCCTATAAAAGAAATGCTTCGTTTTACGTGCAGTGTTTTTAGTTTTTATTGAAGAAAGACGATACTAATGTTCGGGAAATTGCTGCCTTAATATCATACGAGTAGTAGTAAAAGTATTAGTAGTAGTAGTAGAACTCGTAGTAGTAGTAGCAGCAGCAGTAGAAGTAAAGATAATTATTATTATTATTATTATTACATGTATTGTTCTCTCCCGCTTTATACATAGTTTATCTAATTACATTCCAGCGATATGAATTTACTACTACATGTACCTTCCAGAGCTGTCTTTCTATCTCTCACAATTAGCTTCTTGCTCACATTCGGGTAAGCCTATATTCTTTTATCTTGTTCTGTAACACGATTTGGGAACTCTCCTTTTCCCTTTCCCTCTACCTCAATCATTTCACCTTCCAAAACTCTTTCCTTCTATCCATTTTCTACCACAGTTTTATTCAGTACTTCCCTTCTTTCTCTCCCTCCGATGATCGCCTTTTTGTGTTCCTCCTCTCATTCTTCTATCCTTAACCACCACAACATGCACACTATCTCCTTCCCTCTGTCAGCTCCCATCTCTCTCTCTCTCTCTCTTCAGTCTCCCCATCCCCTCTCTTTATTCTCACCCCCCCCCCCCCCCCCCCCACACACACACACACACACTCTATCTCTCTCTCTCTCTCTCTCTCGCAATCTATCTCAACAACAAAATCCTTCGGACCAATACAATTGTCTTCTATCAGGGTGGAAAAAAAACAATACAAAAAACAAAGAACGGGACGGGATGAAATACCTTGTTAATATATTAGATATCTCCAACAGATACAAAGGTGCGTTTGGTTCACAGCTTGTCACGTGATGTGACACCCAGGTGCGGTAAATGGGTACCTGGCAGGAACTAACTCCTTAAAATGCTTGAGCACTAGCTGTGATGGCAGCTGTGCGAAAAACAGGGTAATAATGGTGCCTGGAGTGGCTATATGAGTCAGCCATATTATGAGCACTATAGACAAGACTCCACTATTGTTAGAGGTGTTGTAGCCGAGTGGTTTAAGTACTTGACTTGAAATGCAAAGGTTGTGGGTTCAATCCCCGACATAGCACTAATTTCCCTTGGCAAGGCATTAATCTATATTTGCAACTCCACACCCAGGAGAATGGGGACCCGGTAGGATGACGAAAACCTTTGTGTTAGTAATTACCACATGCCCTCACGGTGACCATGTGGTAGGAATACTCCTCAGGGAGTGGAGATGATGCACTTGTGCGTGAATGAATCTGATGACCGGGTTATAATAATATCTGTAAGGCGCTTATAGATGGTTTTTCGGACTACCGGCAAGCACTATATAAATCAATAGTATTTTCATTATGCCCCACAGAAATAATGTTCGGCTTACATAATACATTGTATTTTATTGTAATGTATTGCACAAGGTGACATACAAGGCCATTGAATTGCCCAAGGTTGATTATTTTAAAAGCATTGATTATTTTTAAAGTTGTGACGTGCGCCTGTAATCCAGCTAAAAGTGGAAGTAACAAATTGATACAACCGAGGACACAGGTTCAAAGCTGAGTCATGTCTTTCGGATGGTGACGTTAAAAGTTCGGTCCCCAGACGTAAATAATCATATCTGATTGATACACGTCTGTAAAAACCCAATACACACACTTCAGTAATCCAGAAGATAAACAAAATACAAAGGGTAACTGAGCTATGCTACAAAATTGTTTTATTTTGTTCAAGGCTAGATATTTCAATAGGTGTACCCACCTCTTTATATATGATCAGAGTCATACACATTAAAGGATGTATATACTCAATGGATGGATAAAAACATCACAATAATTATAGTTTTAAAAGGAAAGATATATATACAGTCTATTCATAATCTACATATTTACATTTTGCAAAAAGAATGTGTAAAGCACTCCTAGCATCTAGTCATAACAAATGTATACAAAGCTACGTTAAGCTTTCATCTGCATGTACATGCATATCAGTGATTTACCTCCATTATCAATTCATTGTTTTTGACTTGGAATTTACAAATAAACAATATCCGAACACAGGTTGGGCATTTAAAGGGAAAGTCCACCCTGATAATTAGCTTGTATTAATAAAAAGCAGAAAAATGAGAGAAACAAATTGATGAATATTTGAGCATTATCCGATTAAAAAAAGGAAAGTTATGAATTTTTGAAGTTGTCATCAGTGAAACACAAATTGGTACTACTGTGATGTATCCTGTCCGATTTCTTCTATACCGGAAAGCCAATAGACTTTTAGTTTTTGTTATGATGGCGTAGATTTGTTTCATACAGGGGTTGTATGAAACATATTTGCAATAGTGATATTCAAGGTGCATGTAGGATTGGAAATTATCTTAAGGGCAAAAAATAGACATTTCTGATTTTTTTAATATTCAGAACAAATGAGAGGGAGCCTCAGTGCAAGATAAGTCATGAAGTTGCAAATTTGCATTTGATGACTGATCGCAATTTTGAAAATGTATAACCTTCTTCTTTTTAATCAGATTTTGCTAAACAATCACTGACCTGAGGGGTGTTTCGCAAAGCCTTTTTTTCAATGACAAATGACAAAAATCAGTGAAAAATCTGCTGATAACCAATCAGTAGCAAGGATTTCACTATAGCTTATAACAAAAAATGTCATTTGTCACTCATGACAAGTTTTGTGAAACACAATTTTCTGTCACCCCGTACACAGTCCCAGAATCGCTATATTCCTAACCTGCCAACCATTCTCAGAAAAAACTAAAAAGGAATCTCTCAAGGCAAGATTAGGAGTGGAGGAATCATGGTACAGTGGTTCATTCACTTGACTCTCAATCCTAGGGTTGAGGGTTCAAAACCCTACCCGGCACCAATGTCCTTTGGTAAGAAGGTTATCCACATTCGCCACTCTCCACCCATGTGTGAAATGGTACCTGGCAATTGCTGGGATAATCATAATTGTAGGACCTGCGGGAAGGGCAGTACTAATACTGATCATGTGGCCACCCTGGGTAAGACCAAATTAATATTCTTATCAGTTATTACTAGAGATGCAGTTTATTTAAAGCCTATATGCACTAGTTTGGCCAGGAGGGATTATACCTCTCTGCGTGGTCACTGACAGGTGGTTATCTTATCAAATCAGTTCTCAGTTAACATAAGAAAAAAGGGGACCATGGGGGATCAAAGGGTACCACTTTGGCATTGTTGGCTATATAATAATAATAATAATAATATCGAATATTTAGGAGCGCTAAAAACAATAAGTACCATAGCGCTTACAAATACAAATATATGAAAAGAGGACAAAAATGTACAGTACAGGAAATATATCACATAGATCATTGGGGAAAAAGGTGAGTTTTGAGGGATCTTTTGAAGATGGCAAGACAGGTAATTTCCCTGATGGAAAGAGGGATGCTGTTCCAAGTCTTTGATGCAGCTACTGCAAAGCGTTTTTAAGCTGCTGAGAGTCTAAATTTGGGAATGTTAAGTATACATGTGTCGGTTGCTGAACGAAGATTACGAGTTGGTGTATATATTTGGAGGGTGTCATTAAGATATTCAGGTGCCAGAGAGGGCGCAAGTAGCCACAAGTAGTGCAGACCCGCTTTAATAGACTTTAATGCAGACGTTTTTAATCAAGAGAGAGAAACTCCAGGGTTCTAAACACTTGTCTGAAGGCCCTAAAATAGGGACCATTCCTCCAACATAGGAATAGTTGGCTAATCCCTAGACTAGATCATCACATCTTCCAGGGCAGAGAGAGTCATCTTAGCACTGGGCCTCTGGGTGGGGTCTTCGATGGTACAGGCACAGAAGAGTTCAATGAGGAACTGATACGCGGGTCCTAGGTTCTCTTTGGGTAGCGGGGGTCTGGTTCCCAATGCTGCCTCAAATTCAGACTCGTCAAAACTTGTCTCATCGTCGTCATACTCGCTGTCATCTCCACTAACTGTAAACAAACAAAAAACCAGAACGTCAATGACGTAGCGCTCATCCGCATCTCGCAACAACAAATATCGTAAATTTTATGTGGTACACTTTTGAACTGGTCAAAAATTAAAAATTTGATGCCCTGGTTGGGACATAATTTTATTTGTTGTGATTTTTAAATTATTTTTAGAATAAATTACCATAATTAATCAATGGAGCAAAATCTCAAAATTCTGTGTAGAAGTTTAACTCTACTAGATAAGGCAAACCAAATCAAAATCGGTCAAGAAATGAGGGAGAAGAAGCAATTTTTGTTATTTTTGGAATAAATTTAAATAAATTACCATAATTAATCAATGGAGCAAAATCTCAAAATTCTGTGTAGAAGTTTAGTAAACCAAATTTAGCTCTACCAGATAAAGCAAAACAAATCAAAATCAGTCAAGAAATGAGGGAGAAGAAGCAATTTTTTTTTTTCTGGAATAAATTTGCATAAATTACCATAATTAATTAATGGAGACAAATTTCAAAATTCTGTGTGGAAGTTTAGTGTACCAAAGTAAGCTCTATGATATAAAGCAAATCAAATCAAAATCAGTCGAAATATGAAGGACAAGAAGCATTTTTTGTGATTTTTAAATTATTTTTGAAATAAATTTGCATAAATTACCATATTTAATCAACGGAGCAAAATCTCAAAATTCTGTGTTGAAGTTTAGTGTACCAAAGTTAGCTATACCAGATAAAGCAAACCCAATCAAAAATCGGTCGAGAAATGAAGGACAAGAAGCATTTTTTGTGATTTCGAATAAATTTGCATAAATTAGCATAGATAATGAATTTCACGATTCTGTGTAGAAGTTTTAAATCCCCCTCCTAGCCCTATCATATGAAACAATCAGAATCAAAATCGGCTGAAAAATAACAAAGAAGAAGCATTTTGAAAACTGTGGATGGACGGACGGAAGGACGGAAGGAAGGACGCCACGTCATGGCATAAGCTCATCGGGCCCTTCAGGCCGGATGAGCTAAAAACACTACCGTATTAGACATGTTTTTCTCTAGAACCCCTGTGTACTTATTTACACCCATCTATTTAAAGGGGAAGTCCACCATGATATCAAGCTTTAAATAAAAGCAGAAAAATGAGAGAAACAAATTAGTTAAAGTTTGAGCAAAATCTGATTAGTAGTAATATGGAAGTTGTGAATTTTCGAAGTTGTCATCTGTGTTAACACACAGTGGCAACACTGACGTTTCTTGCAAGCTCCTCTCCAACTTGCTCTGTATATACTTTACAAAATTTTCATTTTCTTATTTATTGATGATGGAATACCCTTGCTTCATACAGGGGTTGTATAAAACATATTTGCAATATTAACATTTAGGGTGAATGTATGATTAAAAATTTTCTGAATGGAAAATAAAGACTTCTGAACATTTTTTTTTTTGGATTGATTGCACCCTCAAAACGAATTTCAAATTATTTGAATCGGTTTTTGATCAAAATTTCATTGATCTGGTTCTCTAATTTGTCTGCTTCTAGGACTTTCAAGAAATACCATATCATCTCTCGGAGAGTCTTCAAGTGAGGGAAAGGTTAAAGCATGACTTTACTGTATGGGTGATTGGATGGGGTATGGGGGTATGGGTGATTGAAATGTAAAGCATAAGGCCTGTTTATCATAAATCTGAAGGCTAATCCCGATTATTGACAACACCTGACATTGGGTAAACACCAGAACCGTGTCGAATTCTCTGTGAGAGTCCATTTCTATCCTATACCAGCGTGTCCACACCCAATTTTTTTTATTCCGAAACTCTATAAAGAAACGTTGTATAAAGAATCATTGTATAAATTCCAGGGCGTCCAGACACACAAGAAAGTAATCCCCAAACTCTACAGCGAAACGTTGTTCGCAGTTTGCTACTGCGGTCATGAAACGAAAGCGGAAATGAGAGGTTAGGTCTCGTTAATTTGCTCGCGGTCACGTTAAGCCCCGCCAAGTTATACCGTTCTAGTTCGACCAGTTACACTAGTTACGTACACACACAACACATTCCTGGATTCTTTATCGAGTTCTAGTTCGAAACGATGCCCAGACCTGCGTTTCGTTATACGACGTATCGTTTGTAAGCATACGCACACACCATTTCATCATATAAATATCCCGAAACGGTATAACTATACCGTTTCAGGATAGTTATACAAGGAATCTGTTGTGTGTGGACACGGGGTATAATACTAAAGAAAGGAAAGAAACTCACAAAGTAGATCAAGATGAGGGGCTTCTAGGGACATCATCTCCCAGATAACCAGACCGTATGAGAACATGTCCGTCTTATGAGTGATGTCACCGGCCATGTGGACCTCCATAGCATTCCATGGCTGAGAGCCGACGTAGTCATCAGTAGGGTTCTGAAGGATGGATGCATGTACAACTATTATTATTAATATCATTATCATCATCATCATTTTTACAACAGCATTAAAGAGAAGGTTGAGTTCTGGGAAGAGGTGAAAAATAATTTGTGAGCGTTATCATTGTTATTATGCAAGTGTGGAAGAACGTTAGTTTAAAAATGTTACCTGAAAAGCATGGCTCTTCAAATGTCTTAATATTCTAAATATGGCATGTAACAGCATATAAATCTGGACGGATTTTATGCCACATATTCCTGTGTACAGTGCTTGTAACTTTACCAAAACTAGGCCAACATTCTTATCCTTTTGATGATTCCAGAACCTTGCAGTACACACCAATACTTATATGCTAGATGATCAACCTTTTCTGTTCGATTCCACACCGTTTCTTTCACAATGCAATCGCATGACCAGAACTCAACTTTATCTTTAATTACATTTTGTCCATTCTCTCCCGTTGGAATCCAATTACCTTCCAGCGCTACCAATTTGCTACTACATGACCTTCCGGAGTTGTCTTTCTATCTCTCACATCCAGATCCTTGCTTACATTTGGGTAAGCTTACTCTCTCATCTTATCTCCTAACACGGTGGTTTGGGAACTCTCCAATTTCCCTTTCCCTCTACCTCGATCCTGTCACCTTCCAAAACTCTTCCCTTTTCTCCATTTTCTGCCACTATTCAGTACTTCCTTCCTTTCTCTCCCTTCTATGATCTTCACATTCTGTCCTTCTCTCATTCATTAAGAAATGGAACACAGATTAGCAAAGAAAAGGTGTACGTGAAACATCTGATGAATCCTGGAATGCACTTCTATTGTTTTATACATTGAATTAAAAAACCTCATAGGTGTACAGATTAATTCCATCGGAGAGGGGCAGGAGGGGTTGATGTACTGACAATTTTACCATGAAAGCTTGGATTACATTGATGCCTGAACATGAATATTTTGATGTGGGATATAACAGCAACTACCTGAAATAGAATTTCATGATTCGCGTATTTAGTTTTCTAAGATCAAATAGTCCACAATTTACAGTGCAACAACCAAATTTTTGAGCAGGATTCTCTGTCCATAGCACAACATTTCTCACTAACGCGAGTCCAACTCAAACCTGTCTATAAAGGCCACTCAAAGCAATCAGAACAGGGGAGTGTTTCACAAAGACTAAGATCAACTTTCAGTAGGACTTAACTATGGCAGGCTGTTCATGCCACTGTTTGCTCCCCCCATTAACTGGCATTGTTCTCTCAAGGGACGTACAAAATATTTTGATAATTCATTATTGAAGGAAAAAAATATTATCTAAAGATCATAATGGTGAGAGCAAACAGTGACATGAACAGCCTGCCATAGTTAAGTCCAACTTAAAGTAGTTCTTAGTCTTTGTGAAACACTCCCCAGGAAACAGTAGCAAGTGCCATTGTTGCAGACAGGCAGTAGACTACATAATTTATGCTAAAAAAAATACATGTGACCATTACAGACAGGTGAGGTGGTCTTTTAATACACGAAAGACCCCTACGTATGTACATATTTTTTATTAATTTGATTTCTGGAAACAAAAGTGAGACATATGGTCTTTGCATATTATAGAGCTCTATACTATGACTAGGTTTGACTGTACCTCCAGGCCGTTCAAGTCGTCCGTCAGTTTGAGTGCGACTCCGAAATCGCAGAGCTTGACCGTCTCAAAGTCGCCCTTGACCAGGACGTTGCCACTCTTGAGGTCACCATGGATGTACTTGAGGTCATTGTGAAGGTAGTTCAGGGCCGAGGCCAGGGACAGGGCTACTTGGTAGATCTGGGTTGCCGGGAATGGACCTAAAAGTCAAATTCATATGACGACTTGCTTACACATCTAATATTAATTGTCAGTACATACAGTTAAAAACTAAACTATTCATAACCTTACTGAGATTGTAATTATTTAAGTATGTGAAATTGTCCCTATTTATGTTTCTTGAGAATGAGATGTTTCAAAGCTTACTTATACAAAAATATCAACGAGGGCCCAAATTCAGACAGTCAGACAGAGAGAGAGAGAGATGGACAGAGTGCAAAATTCATTCTTCTTGTCTAACACTGAATTCTTCAGAGATAATTATCGACGCTCAAACTTGAATTGCCGATTAAAAAAAAAAAATGAGTTTAGATAAAAGCTATCCTAGACTTGTTCATCTTTCATACTCTTACCTTTTCCCGCTTCCTTGCGTTTATCTATCATACCCATCAAGGACTGTTGACCATTTTCCATAGACAGACACAGCGATCCATCAGCTGACTTGCTAAGGGCTCGGAACTCCACGATGTTAGCATGGCTCATTTTCTGAAAAAGCATAATACTTTTATTACAACGAATGCTTTGAATAATTAGGTCTTGTTTACACAGGGTAGCCATATCAGTATCAAAGCTCGTCTATACTACTTTGGCCAGGGGGTATTAGACCTCCCTGCAAGGTCAGTGACAGATGGTTATCTCATCAAATTAGCTCTCAATTAACATAAGAAAAAGGGGATCATGGGGGCCAACAGGCACAGATTAGGAATAGTTTGCTATAGAGGGCGCAAGTAGCAGTGGGGCTTTCTAAAGGCCCTGACATAATAATTACTACAGCATTGCCAGGTGAAATGCATTTCAGTCTCCTTTCCTAGTTGCTTAGAATTATAAAGATAGAGGTACCTTAAGAATTACTGCTTCCTTTTTAAGCCTTCCTTCTACGTCTACATCTCCTCTGCCTTTTTTGTACTTGCTGCGGATTTTTTTGACAGCCCATGGTGAACGTCCACTACCGTCAGGCCTTGGACTCCTTCAGAGAAAAAAAGAACAAAACAAAATAAAAAATAGTGGTGGTGGTCAGGTCTTAGGAATTAGGATTGTATTGTAGTCTACCACTTGCTACGAAATTTTCAGTAGGCCTACCTCTGACAGACCCACAGAAGTCAACATTAATAGGAGGATGCTAACCGAACGAACCAAGTTCAAAGACAACATGCACAGGGACCAGTCCTCATAGGACGAACTTCAGTCTCTATAATCGGAGGTCTAGTGGAGCCAGACGTAGTCTCAGTGGAACAACCAACGATTAGAGAGACTGAAGCTTTTGGTCTAAGAGAGTCAATGATGTAGTGACAGAACGTCACAGGACTCACAGAACTTCAGATTCAGATGTACCAACACTGGCAAGAGAACACTGATTGGGCCAGTAACTGGGCTGGAGAGATCATTTGGAATTGGATGTGAAACAGACCCACAAGTACAACAAACGACAAAAAGAATAATAAGACAGATAAGATAGATCTAGGTCTAGATCTAAAACAAGTCAAATGGGAAGTTTCTAATAATCGGTTAACTTATAATATGGGATGGGCCCATTCATTGCATGACATGACTTAGATCTCTAATACTATCTGTAGTGTACTGTAGACATAATCACTGCTAAATCAGTTTTTTAGTTACAATTTACATCATCATCATTCATAATCATCATCATAAAAATGAGCAATCCATCATCATTTTTTTTAGTCTTTTACTCTTTAGCTTTGTAGATTAGATCTACAATCTACAAATGTTTAATAATGAAAGTGACAAACCTTTCGAGCAAATAAACTGACACGCCAGTTCCCCAACCAAGCTTCTTCATAAATGGAGAAGCGGGAATTTGAAGCTTGGTAGCGGGAGAGTTCCGGGCGGGGGTAGCCACCGAGACTCGACTTCTCTTCGCCGGATGCACGGGGGTCAGGAAATCCGAACTCACGTTCTTCAGGGAGCCTTTGGTAGCTTTATCCTCTGTTGATGCCATAGCCTTTCCGAATTCCCTGTTGTTGGAAATACAATTAGATCTAGTTATCCTTCCTTCTTTGAATATTGCTGTGATTTTGATTTTTCAATAAAATTCGTTATCGTTGATTTTAATTTTACCGCAAGTTACATAATTTCTGCCATGAGAGGGCGTCGTTTAATTTCCGAAATGGACAGCGAGCTTGTATTTCTACCACGAAATTATTGACTGTAATTGGATTAATTGAATTTCTCATTACAGAATGGCAGCCCATCTGAAAAAGCGTGCATATGAGGAGTTCAGCCAAATAATTCAGGTAATAAAAGCAAACACAAGGTAGCTAGATGTCGATGTATTCTTCCACTGGTAGATACAGTACTGTACCACATACTAATATTAGTGTAGTGTTAATGGGTCATTCCATCGGGTTGGGTCATAAATTGTGACATGAAGGTTCAAAATTCAGAGTTGGTGAATAATTTGTTTATTGTTATATCCTGTTTCTAACACCAATCCTACAATAGATTCCATTGGAATTGTGTGTATTCCTTTGCACACTTACATTTAAAATGAAAAAACAGACACAACAAAATACCAACGTTACAAGGACATCTTTTTTTACTTGCTCATTTATTTTCTGACCTGAAACTTTGTTACAGTCTGTACTCCACTTTTTTTTGGTGTGGAAAACATTAAGATGATGGGAGCAATAGTTTAGAATACTCAAAACTTGAACACAGCAACATTATATCAACTTATAAACATGAAACAAATGAGGAACTAGCAATTTTCAGATCATGTTTTTCTTCTAAAGGGTTATCTTTTCTCTTGCATAGAAAATCTTGGCTGCATTCTAAGAAATGTGCCAATTAATTGATGCATGAAACATATTAAATGAGATGATGACACAAATGAAAGGAAAGCTGCAAGATTTATGGTCTATATTCACCTCAACACCTCGAAATACCAATGTTACATGGACATCATGTCCGAGTAACATCCGTATGATATTAGAGTTACTGACCTCTTATACTCATTTAAACATGACAATCTATATCAAATGTCATCTGAAATATCTTTCTTCCATTGACCAGTAAATAAAAAAACAAAATATTCATACAATAGGTGTATTGGTTGATATTAATGATTAACTTTATACTTCTTCAAAATAGTGATTAGATTGGAAAGATCTTCGTTTCCAGGAATATTTTGATGACTTGTCATTTTGCCTGCTCTCTTGATCGATCTCTCTGCCGGAGCTGAATCCTCAGGCAGCAATCTAATAAATATGCATGAAAAGAAATAAATAAAAACAAATGAGTAAACAATATTAAATGAGATAAAAATAAAACAAAACTGTAAATTGCTTCTGTGACTTTTCATTTCAAAATGTGTGTTCTGGTTGATAATTATGAGTACTTGTACATTGTAACAAGGATGGAACAACTACACAGAGGATTGCAAGATGGATAGGGAGGCATCATCCTCACGTTTGGCTAGTTTTGCATGCCCAAATAGAAGTAGGTATTTGGTTTTCATTTATTATTATTTATTATTCTTTTAAGTTCAATATTTGTGTTAAATTATTAATTTCTTAATTTTTTTTGTTTGTTGTTATTTATCATTATTGTTTTATATCTTATTTTTTGGAGGGGAGGGTAGGTGGTGAAAACCCTTTAACCTCCCTTTAACCTTTGTAGGAGGGGGGAGTGGGAGCCACATGGCAAACATCAATAATGATTTTATTTTTAAAAAAAATATTTAAAAAAAATTATTTAAAAAAAAATAAAAAAAATAAAAAATCATTATGTATCCAATTCTAATTGAATCGGGGGGAGGGGTCGCATGCCCTCTCCCCTTTAGCTCTCTCCATTTTTCTCTATCTCAACTCCAACCCCCTTTTTTGCCCAAAAGTTGGATATGTCGGGCCTTAGATTGAACTTCCTAACAATTTTAAATAACTTGTGTTTTTCCTTAGGCTTAGCCATCATTTTTCAATGACAATTAATGGCATCATATAATTAATATTAATTAATTTAACAGTTGTGAGAAAAATTCTGAGGTATAGGAACATCAGTTATATCTTTATTTACGGGATTCTTATAACAAAATTCAATTTCTGTCTAAGAAATTAGCTTTTTAAGGGGAAAAGTCCGGCAACGATTTTGCATGTTTCGTTATAACACATATATCAGTATGTGGGACAACAGTAAAATATTCACTCACACGTGATGGTTTTGAAACCGTTTTAAGCTATAAATAACACAATTTAAAACGGAATTACATTTAAACAAAATGGAATTTCATTGTCTATGATAATAATTCGGGCTATAAAAATAACTTAAAATACATATTACGTACCAATTTGGGCGCTGACGGGCGAAAATGGCTGCCCGACGTTATATGGACATTGTCACGTTTGTGGTTGCAGCTCAGGGGTAGGTCGTCGCACAACATCAAAAAACATGTGTGCGCGTTCGTGAATAACTAGCAGGTCATTTTAACACCAAAAACTGAAGCTAGCGGGTTGGTTTGATCTCAAACACCGTAATTTCACACCGACGTTACCAAATTATGAAGGACATCGCGGGGGATTGTTGTGGTAAATTAATTATTTTCTTGTATTTACCGACCGATTTAATCATCATTCTTTTAACATATGTTCATCAGGGGTTGTACCTTCCTAATAAGATGAAAGTTTCTGAGAAAATATCCTGCTAAATTTGTGTAAAATGTTAGATTACCGCCGTTACGAAAAAAGTGCTTAGGACATTGTTGGTAACGTCGGTATTGTGTTTTTTCAATATGGGATAACTTGCCGATTTTTTGCACATTTCACCTGAGCTTCTCAGACATAGTAGGGGTATTAAAGGTGACATGTTTTAAGTAGGAAACATTGCATTATGATGAATTTTTTTCCAGAAATGAGTTCATGAAAATGACTTGTTTTCATGTCACAACTTTCACCCTTAAAATCGCTGAGACATCGGTAGTTAAACTCTCACCAAAAAAAAAATATGATGAACAAGTTTCTGTTTTCATGTTTATTTATTCTGTCATACATTACTCTTAAATAAAATATACTTTTAATTTTCTAAAAATACATTTAAATTTGAGAAAATAGCTTCTAAACATTCAAACACATGAAAATGCTGAAAAGACCCAACCCGATGGAATCAGTGAGCAGTTGATGTTGTTCGTGAAGCCAGGACACAGCCCCCCCCCCCCCCCAAAAAAAAAAAAATCCCAATTAATCTTGATAGTTGTAAATACTAGAATGTAAAGAATAGATATAAGGTACTCCATAACCATTTGCATGATTTATCGCATGACTCGTTAAATTTAATCTAAGATTTAAGAATGGAATTTCAATTGTGAAAATGACAATGTCGCCGACAGACGCGAGACGTCCGACTGAGAGTGAGACTCCATGAGAGTGAGACTAAATTTTGAAAAAAATCTGAGTCGAGTGAGGATGACCGGTCTTGGGAATGAAAGTCATGGAGAGTTACACTTGCACAATGAATGTTATTATTATGAGGTGAAGTTGAAGGTGTCTATTTCAATTGTTTTCTTCAAGATTTTGCCCTAGGGCTAGGCCTAGCTAGTATTGGGTAATTTCATGTTATTTACAAATATAAAGGTCATACTGTCTTAAACATCTATTATTGAAAATATAGTTCTTACAGGCTTGTCCTTGTGCCATTATTTTTGTTAACCAAATGAGTGTCTCTTTTCATAACAAAAATATAAATAAATAATTAATTTTGTTTTACTTATTTTCATTGAACAGGAGGAACCCAAGGCACCTCCAATCAAGGTTAGACTTGTTACACGGCCCCAGACCTCCCAGGTCACCCTCGATCTTCAGAGGGCTGGCACTTCAAGAGAGGCCCTCACTCAGCTGCTCGATCTAGAGAATCAGTTACCAGTCAGCCAAGATGCTGCAGGTGATGATGGTGGTGGTGGTGGTGGTGGAGGGAAGGGTGGTGGTGGTGGTGGTGGGGATGGTGGAGGGTATGGTAGTGGTGATAACGATGATGATGGTCTAGGTGGTGGTGGAGATGATGGTGATGATAGTGATTATGATAATGGTGAGGAGAATGATGGTGATAATTAATAGTGAGGATGATGATGGTGTTGGTGGTGATGGTGGTGATGAGGATGGTGATGATAGTGGTGATAATGATGATGATGTTCTTGGTCTAGGTGGTGGTGGTGATGATGGTGATTATGATGAGGAGAATGATGGTGATAATTAATAGTGAGGATGGGAAAATCGCATTGAAAAGAGCCAAACTTAAGCTTTTCGTCTTGCACCCATCAGAGTAAAACGCGAGAATGAACAGAAAGCCAAAATCAAACGATTTAAATGGAAAGACCTTGATAGTGAGGATGATGGTGATGGTGGTGGTGGTGGAGATTGTGGTGGTGGTGATGATTGTGGTGGCGGAGGTGATAGTGATGATGAGGATGGTGGTTGAGGTGATGGTGATAATGATGATTATGATTATGATGATGTTGATAGTGGTGAAGATGGTGATGATGGTGGTGAAAGTGATGGTTATGATAGTGTTGATGAAGATCTTGATGTTGATATTGACGGTAGAGGTGACTGGTAATAATTGTTATGATGATGATGATGCTGCTGCTGCTACTGATGATGATAGAGTATAATGATACTGATTGATGTGATGTTGGTAATATACGAGTATTGAGTATAATATTCTTGACATTAAAATATGTACAACCAAATATATGACAGTCTAATATTCTACAAATAAAAGGCATCTTTACACTCAGACTGAGTTTATTTTGGATTTCAATGCACATTTTTTGTGAGTGAATTAGGATGCAATTTGCACCCAAAACAAGAGTATTATGAACAAAAAATAATGATACGAATGCCTAAATTAAGATCAATTCTGCCCCAAGTTGAAAAGTGGTCAAAAATAATGTTAAAACAATTTGATGTAGTCTTTAGATCTAGCATTTTGTTCAGCCTATCTCGTCTGCAACAGTACTCATTTATTTTGTTTGTTCTTCTACCCAGAGAGTATTATCAACACGCTTTTTGAGCACTACAGCAAAGAAGAAGGAGCCCATGTGAGGTCAAAGATCATTGAACTCTTGGGTCACATTGCAAGACTCCCGGGTGTGAATGCTGTGGGTATCGCCAATGACCTGATGACGCTGTTAAATACAGAAGGTGAGAGAGGGGGTGAAAGGTTTACTTAGGAATATGGAAATGGGGAAGAAAAACAGGACCGTTTAACTGGTTGGATGTTGTGAATTCGATTAGGGTTTAGTGGTGTTGTGGTCTAGTGGACAAGTTGCCAGATTGCCTACCACAAGGTGTGGGGTTCAAATCGGGGCTGGAGCTCTAGAACGTCCTTTGGCAAGACATGAGTCTACATTTGCCATACTAGACCCAGGTGAGGAAAATGGGTACCTGGCGGGAATCAATTTCATGAATTGCTAGAGTGCCGTATAATTGACAGCCATGCTGAAGGCAGGGTAATAATTGTGGAACGCCAGGAGTGTCAAGTTTGACCGACATGTCCGCTATACAAGAATTCACTACTGTTCTTATTAATACACATTTTCCATAGACTCCAACCCTAGATGAACAAGAGCCCCCCCCCCCCCCCAAAAAAAAAAAAAAAAATCTATATAATATATACCTGTATATACAAATTAAAAAAAGTGTAAAAGGAAAAAGTGCTCAAAGCACCAGATAAGGGAGGAAAAACATGATGCGGAAGCTGGAGGAACACATTATGAACATACAGAAAGAATCTTTGAGGGAGGCTGGGGGTTATGATAAAAATGAATGAAATAGGAGAACCAAAGAGAGAGTAACTTAGGGTGATTTTGTTAATTTATTTATCTCTCATCTACATACGTGTAACCTAATTTTGTTTACCCAATCATTAAAATATATTAATTAATCATTTAAGAATTATATTTACATTAAGATTCCATTACAATGTTTATTTGTGCAGGTTCTCACAAGGTCAAAGGTCAAATATTTACCACACTCACTGTGATTGGCCGGAGCCTTCCACTGACTTCTGATCTCCACCGTCAGCTTGTACAACTTGCTCAAAAGGTAATCCTTACATTTATTCTTTGAAGTGTACTAATTACAAAATCATGTGCTGCTCTTGATGTATTACATGGGTTCCATTTTGTTATACTGTGAGCTTTAAAGCCCCACTGCACTACTTATAGCCACTTGCGCCCTCTATAACAAACAATGCCTAACCGGTGGCCATTGGTCCCCCATGGTCCCCTTTTTCTTATAAATGTTAATTGAGAGCCGATTTGATGAGATAATCACCTGCCAGTGACCACACAGGGTGATCTAATCCCCCTTGGTCAAACTAGTGCAGAGGGGCATTAAATGTTTCTTCTACAAAGAAATGTTGCAATTTAAATACACTCCCATTTAAGTATAAAATGTCTTGTTGAGTAGAATATTTTAATATGTGTGCTTACAGACTCGCATAGAAAAGGATTCGCACGGAAATGTAATCCGACTTGGATTTCATGCGCCCTTTATGCAATGTTTAATGTTATCTTTTATTTTCTTCATACTCATTAACTACCTGGTATTTACTTATGGAATGCCAGGTAAAGTTTTGTAAGGTCGATTTTATACATTCTACCTATATACCGGTACACAAATTAATTTTTACCTGTCTAATTTATTTTGGTATGTATACACTAAGGTAATCACAATGTTGCAGATATAACTACTGGTCAACTGACAATTCTACACTTGCTGAGATATTTTATTTACAGTGTGCAGTATATATGTGATTTTTAACACTGAAAAAACTTTTGAATTTTTTTTAGAAATATATTTTTCAGTAACTTTAGCATTACAAATCTTTTCCCATTGAAGCATTTAACGGACTCTAACCATGCCGTACGATGTGCCAGCTTGAGTATGATAGGTCAGCTTGGCATGTGCGACCTCAAATCTGTGGCGTCTTCGTCATCCTCCGGAAAGAGTGGCAAGGAGCGTCGCAAGGGCAATCTGCAGAGGATGCTGGGTGAATTTACGAGCGACAGGGACGCTCGGGTCAGGGAAGCTGCTTTCCAAGCAATGGTAAGCCGGGAATGAGATGACAATGGGACCAGGGGGTGTTTCACAAAGATCCTAAGTCAAATTTAACTCTAAGTTGGACTTAAACTTAAATGAAGAGCCATTTGTAGCCTTAAAATAAAATATACTCAAAAGCAAAAATTCAAGTATTTCAGACTTTTCATAAATTCCACATCAAGAACATGAAATCTCCTTGACAATAAAAAAAATGTGAATGATTTGAATCAACATTTTATGCCTTAAAAAAAAACTTTTCCAAAATATTTTCAAAGATGCTACAGCTTTCCATAGTTGTTAAGTCCAACTTAGAGATAAGTTCAACTTAGGATCATTGTGAAACACCCCCCAGGGCCCTGTTTCATAAAACTCGTCATCAATAACAAATGCTGAATTTCTATGACAAGTTTGCTCTCAGCCAATCAGATGCCACGATTTCAGTAGCTTATAACAATTATTGTAACTTGTTATTGATATCAAGGTTTATGAAACAGGGCCCTGATGTATACTCCTGGGAAAATTGCTCAGATCTTCATTTCATGAAAGCTACACATGTACGGGTTAGGATTGCAATGGGGTGTTAGGTAAAAGGATTAGGGTTAGGGTTAGGCTTGGGTATAATGTTTGTCCCAGGATTGAAGTTAGGAATTTGGTTGGCGGAGGATACTAAATGTGGAGCAATTATTGCAGGAGCATACCTGTGTGTTGGAACAATTGAAAATTCCCCTGCTCTGATATTCTCAGAACCATTTTCCATCTGTCTGTGGCCAACTCAAAATTTACCATTCTCTTTTCTTACATTTTCATTGATGCAGTCAGTATACATAAATATTTCCTTAGTCTGGCCATTCTTTCTCCTCTCTGTGCATCTTATCTTCTCATTTTTATCTTTATCTGTTTTGTTTAGACTGTTAAATTCCATATTTATATAATCATGAAGCAAATATAACATAGTTTTCAGAGTAATCTTGTAATGCTTGTAGCTTGTGGGGGAGAGAATCTTCTGTATGGAAGATGGTCCTCAGCTAGAGTATACTCAGTAGAGTTTATGCCTTCCCATATGTAAATCATGATAATTTGTAGATTTATATGAATGGTGAATGAAGTTATCATTATGATGCTTTTATTTGTTCATGCCTGCTACCACTCTAGCAGTTACCCATTAAACTTCTCACTTTCACAAATCCAAACTCCCCCATCACAGTTCGCCCTCCACCAGCGAGGGCAGAAACTGGACCTCGATCTCTACCAGCAGTCCATCAAATCCTTGACCGACGACCACGAAGGGGTCCGGCTGGTGGCACTCAAACTAGTCTGGGTCCTGGGCCAAGTCCACCCCGACGAGCCCGTATCGGCTCCTGGAACTTCCGAGGAGACTCTGAGACTCGTCGATGACGGCTTTGCCAAGATTTGCGACATGGTGACGGATTCTTCAATCAAGGTGCGAGCGGAGGCAGCGGGTCTCCTGGGTTCGCTGCACTCCGTCAGTACCAGGTTCCTGGAGCAGACTCTGGACAAGAAACTGATGTCAGGACTCAGGGTGAGACACGGGTCAAAGTTCAATGATGATAAGAGAGAGAAAGAGACAGAGAAACAGACAGAGAGAGTGAGAGAGAGATTTGTGAAGATTTGTAAAAACAATCAAAAAGAGAGAGAGAGATTTGTGAAAATTTGTAAAAACAATCAGAGAGAGAGAGAGAGATTTGTGAAGATTTGTAAAAACACTCAGAGAGAGAGAGAGAGAGATTTGTGAAGATTTGTAAAAACACTCAGAGAGAAAGAGAGAGATTTGTGAAGATTTGTAAAAAAACTCAGAGAGAAAGAGAGAGATTTGTGAAGATTTGTAAAAATAATCAGAGAGAGAGAGAGATTTGTGAAAGTTTGGCAAAAATCAGACAAGTTATGAATGCCTGAATGTTTAGATAGATAGATACATGTAGATAGATTCTTTTAATGATCCATATCCCCCCCCCCCCAAAAAAAAAAAACACATAGAAAATTGGCAGCACATAAACAAAATACAATGTAGTTACAAAATAATTGATAAACAGTTAGATGCATACGTCTAATAATGTACATGAATTTACATGAGAGTCATATTCACATGAGAGTCATGACATTCAGACAGATCATTGCATGGATGACAATCTCAGATTTTCAAATTAGCCATATTGATATCATGCAATGTAAGATAACTTATTTGTTTGTACAATGAAATAACAGTCATTTTTAATTGTCTCCTATATTCCATTTTCTCCTCATGGAAAGCATGTTACATTGAATGAAAATAGCCTTTTTTGCTGTGAAAATCGAGACTTTAAATGTTTGAGATTCAATATTACGAGAAACAATTCTGTCCGATATCCTGCTCAGAATTTTAGATTAGTCTACTATTTCCACCAGGCCATAGCTTGTGTTACCCTATCATACTCCCTTGGGGGGGGGGGGGGGGGGGGAGGGGGTAAACAGTTGTTTTTGACACAGTTTGGTAATAGGTCCTGGGTTGGAGTCATTGCATATTGATTCATTTGACATTAATTCTATCAATGTACCAACTATTTTCAGAAAAAGTTTTCCGCCCATGAAAGACAGAAGGAGCAGTTCACGTCTGGTGAATGGTCGACCGGAAAGAAATGGGCCGATGATAAACCACAGGAGGACGTTGACCCTGATTCCGTCAGCCTAATTACTTCCGGGGCATGTGGTGCCTTCGTTCATGGTCTTGAGGATGAATATTTAGGTGAGGTTTTGTGGATATCTCCAGTCATATTACGACGTAGCCGGAGGCATTATGTTTTCGGGTTGTCCGTCCGTCCGTACGTACATCCCGTTCTCGTGATCGCGTTATCTCAAGAACCGACTGATGGATTCCTACCAAACTTTGGTCATGTATGTAACTTGCAGAGCCAATGAATTGATTAGATTCTGGGGTCATGAGGTCAAAGGTTAAAGGTCACAGGGCTCATTATGTATGCAAAAATAGCTCGTGATCGCGTTATCTCAAGAACTGATTGATGGATTCCTGCCCTACTTAGGTCATGTATGTATCTTGCAGAGCCAATGAATTGATTAGATGTTGGGGTCATGAGGTCAAGGTCAAAGGTCATGGGGCTCATTATGTATGCAAAAATAGCTTGTGATCGCGTTATCTCAAGAACTGATTGATGGATTCCTGCCCTACTTAGGTCATGTATGTATCTTGCTGAGGTAATGAACTGATTAGATGTTGGGGTCATGAGGTCAAGGTCAAAGGTCATGGGGCTCATTATGTATGCAAAAATAGCTTGTGATCGCATTATCATTAGAACCGATGGATTGATTACCATCAAACTCAAGACATGTATGTATCTTGCAGAGCCAATGAACTGAGTAGATTTTGGGGTCATGAGGTCAAAGATCAAAGTGTCATACATGTATATGAGAAATAGCTTGTAATCATGATATTCTGAGAACCTGTTAATGGATTACAATCGAACTTCAATTTAAAAAATTTCTTCTGTTTTGGTTTGTAAAATTGCTCTGACGGAGGCATCATTTTCGACTGCGCGCAGTCGAAGTTCCATCTAGTTTCTTCTTTATTTTACTTTCAAGTGAAAGGCTTTGAGGTTCAAATCTAGTGTTACAGCACTAGTGTATACTTAAGGCTTACCACAATCTCAGCTCTAGAAGTGGTGAAAGTCAAACGGGGGGTTTCAATTTTAAATGACGAGTTTACATCATGACTCATATTTTTTAATATGTGTTTGTTTGTTTACATCAGAGGTGAGATCCATTGCTCTAGACTCTCTCTGTGAGCTGGCTTTTCAGTCACCGTCCTTCGCCATCCTCTCCCTTGACTTCCTCGTCGACATGTTCAACGACGAGATCGAGAGTGTCCGGCTGAATGCCATCCACAGTCTTAGGAAGATCAACCACCATATCAAGCTGAGGGAAGACCAGCTGGAGATTATTCTCAATGTCCTAGATGTGAGTTTGGGAGATTTTTCTTGATTATTAGGCTTAAAGGTATAGACCAGTTTAGGAAACGCTTGTAACTTTACCAAGACTAGGCCAAATTTCTTATCATTTTGGTGATTCCAGAACCTTGCAGTACACACCAATACTTATATGCTAGATGATCAACCTTTTCTGATCGATTCCACAACATTTCTTTCACAATGCAATCGCATGACCAGAACTGATCTATACCTTTAAATCGTGATTTCTGTCTTTGTGGAAAAGGGTAAGGTAGGAGGGGTGATGGCTCAGTGGTAGAGCATTAGTTTTAAAAATCGGGAGGGACTAGTATTCAAACCATATTGATATGCTAGTCTGGTATAGGTTGACTTGTTCAACGATTAGATCGAGAATGTTCATCTGAACTAATTCTCACTTTTCCATTGTAAAAGGGAAAAGATAAAGTCGGCATGATAGCTAATTGGTAGAGTGGTGGTTTTAAAATCAGGAGGGACTGGTTTTGAAACCAAGTTGATTGCAAGTCTGGTTAGGCACTGATCTTTAGGAAACTTGGAAAAATGCACTGGCACTAAAAGACGCATTCGGAATGCAAAATGCCTAATTGTAATCATTTTATGGTACCGTATAGAGGAAGAACACAATAGGACATGGAGCTCACAAATATTTCTATTACCTTGATTGGACTTAATGTTACTTCATCTATCCTTCAGATACCATTTTTTATCATCACCTATTTCACCTTTTGCGCTCTGGATGCATCTTTTTGTGCAATTACAATTCACTAAGCTTACTTAACAAGTCCCTTGGATAGGACTCAAAGTTGTAGATCAGTGTGAGGCTCTGAACTAAATGCTTATTTCTAAATCATTCTTTGTTTAATCATTGTGAATCAGCTAGATTTAAAGAACAACCTAAAAAAAAACTGAACTTATGCGTGAAAATGTGTTTCACAAATTGTTTTCAAAATATGCTTTAAAGCCCCACTGCACTACTTATAGCTTCTTGCAAACAATGCCTAATCAGTGCCTGTTGGTCCCCCATGATCCTCTTTTTATTATGTTAATTGAGAGCTGATTTTATGAGATAACCACCTGTCAGTGACCTTGCATGGAGGTCTAATCCCCCTGGCCAAACTAGTGCAGACAGGCTTTAAAGTCAAGAAGAAGACCCCCCCCCCCTTCCCTTTCCCGACAAAATTTCAATTGTTAATTTAATTTATTGCTTTGTTGATATTGTTGCTACTTGCAGGATTCATCCAAGGAAATAAGGGAGGCTCTCCACGAGCTGCTCTCCTCCATCACCATGGTTACCAAGTCCTGTCTCCACAAGGCCCTGATGTTTCTCATCAGAAACCTGAGCAAGTACCCCCACGACAGACTCTCCATCTGGAAGTAAGTTTATAGATTGAATTCCGAATTTTTGAATTTTATTACTAAACTTCGTTCATATAGAGTGGTGAAGTGTGACGTCATCAAAAATCTATTTTCAGAATTTCTCAATTTTTTTCTTCATTTTCCGAAAGAGCATAAAAAATAATGTCCAAATGTTGAAAACCAATTTAATATGCCAATACTCAACATATTCAATTGTTTTTCGACATTTGGACATTATTTTTTATGCTCTTAAATTCTAAAAATAGATTTTTATGACATCCAAGCTTCGATACATGTACATGAACATTTTCTTTCACAATTCATATAAAAAACAATTATATAAACAAGAAAATCAACAGGTGGTATAGTTTCTCGAGTAATCACATATTAACAACAAACATTGTAGCTTGTATAAATTATTCAGTGGTAAAATGATATTATAACAAATAATTATATGACATGTACTAGCCTATGTTTGAAAATAAGGATACAGAACAAGTGGAAATGATAATTTCGATATTGATGTTCTAAACAAAAAACGGGTGGGATGTTAAAATTTCCCTCAAGTATATATGATTGTTTGAATATACTTACAGAAGTGATCAATTATATTTTCATTCTCAAGTTTCATAATGCAAACAAATTTCTGTCCAGATGTTTCAGCCATTTTATTGAGAAATACCCTCCTTTCAGCCTTGTATACAGTACATATTGTTCACTTCATTTTGTATTGGCTCATTTGTTTACATGTAATGATGTGGAATTGCTTGTAAGTTTGAAATTGTTTTGAATTTGGTGAAGAGGATTTGTGTTTGCACGTACTAACAACAAAATTTAATAGAACAAAATAAAAAAATTAATTATCTGAATTTTTCACACGCTATTCAAATATGAAATGGTTTTCCTGAGAGTTCTTGTCATTGTCTTGTTATTTTTGCATGCATCCTATGATTTGATTGGTTTAATTTTGTTTAAATACCACGTTTTAATGAATATGCTCAATACCTAATGAATCCAATTTTGAGGGAGATAAATAAACTATAAATCTATTGCTAGGGAGATAATACATTTGTATTTACATAGGGGAAGCCTTCATCTCAATGGTATTGCAGGATTACAAAAAACATTTTCATAGAATAATAGCCAGTAGATGCTCTATCGATACTCATGTATCTATAAATTTGGATAATTGTTCCTTTTTCTGTAATTGTTACTGTTGTTGTAAATATTATGATCACATTTTACATTTTTTATTGTTTCATTTCAGCTGTTTGAAGAACCTTGGTACAGCCCATCCAGACCTGACCTTAGCCTTGGTACCAGACCTTCTTGGTACACATCCATATTTTGATACACCAGAACCTGACATGGATGACCCAGGTTGTATCCTTTAGTGTGTCTGATATTAAGACTATACACACGTGCATCAATAAGATCTGCTGGGGGGTGGTTCACAAAGATTCTAAGTTGATCTTAACTCTAAGTTGGACTTTAACATTATGGAGAGTCATTTGTAGCCTTAAAATAAAATGTATTCAATACCAAATATTCAAGTATTTTAGAATTTTTTATAAATTCCACATCAAGAACATGAAATCTCCTTCATTTGAATCAACATTTTATGCCTTTTAAAATAACTTTTACAAAATATTTTCAAAGATGATAATGGCTTTCCATAATTGTCCAACTTAGAGTTAAGTTTGACTTAGAACATTTGTGAAACACCCCTATGGTAATTTACAGACCAAGTTTTACATCACCATCTAGATAGTCAAATTGAACTCTTAACCTTTTTTCGTCAACTAATGGAACACATGTAGTTCATTGCCACAGTCCACTTTACTCACACCAAGTGTGCAGATTAAACTCTAAAGAATGTTAGGTTTTAATCCATTGCTAAAAAACAAACAAAAAAAAGTTATACTGGGGTTTTCACCACAGTCGTTAGGTAGACAAAGACAGAGCGCTGATCACTAAACCAACTTACTGGTATACATATGTTGTTCATGGACTTTATCCAGTGATTCTCTAAAACCTCTATGTAAAGAGGACTTTCCTACCTTTGGAAGATGGCACAGGAATAACAAAATTCCTCCCTCATTTTCAAATATATTTGCAGCAAATAAAAGATTTATGCCCCTAGAATTAACACACGTTTCTGCGGGATGTCTCTGAACTTCAAAAGACGATTTCAAGAAACAGGTCCCAGGTAACTAGATAATATTGTTCCATACTGTTTCCTTGACTAATGCTTTACCCAGACATTGCCGTGATGATTATGATCTTGAATTCTGCTGTCAACTCTCCCACCATGTCTGCCCTATTCCCTGAGTATACCTTCAGACATTACACCTATCTGAGGGACTCCCTGCCACACCTAGTACCTGTAGTTGAGGTAGGTTTCAGATAGGAATGTTCATTGTTGATGATGATGATGATGATGATGATGATGATAGTGATGATAATGGTGATGATGATGATGATGATGATGATGATGGTGGTGGTGGTGATGATTGGGGTTTTAGTCTTGATGATTCCTAAGTATACTGTAACGATCCGCTCCGCGGTCGTGACGTAACAAAGAGGCCTAACTTATATGAGTCATCGATTGTTGTTTTCAAGCGCGTCATACACCGACGCACAATGTTTACGTTAATAATTTGCATACGAGCGCTTGACATTTGGATCCTTTATCGAGATGTTTTAAGATGTTATACTGTAATTGTTTTGTAAGTATATCACATGAATTCGGATGGAAAGTTGTTTAGACAATGTAACTTGTTAATATTTACTGCAACTGATATGTAATGCAGAGTGTAGTATTTAATTAATGGTAAAATAAGAGATTTACTTAGATATTTTGCTCTGAACTAGCACAGTCTTCATGTTAAGTCCATTTTGGCTGCGCGTGTGCTTTCCAAGATCGCTTAGCGCATCGTTTTTCCCCCACGTCCGCATTATGCCTTTATAACCCGTAACATTTCTGAAACGCGAGGAGTTGGCATTGGGCGCTCGTCGGGATAACAGCTATTTAGTCTCTCCCTGGAAATTCCCCCCCCCCCCCGCCCCCTAAAAGACTTGGAATTGGGCGCTCATCGGAACCACACACAAGCTCTCTCTCCCTCCCTGGAAATTCTCCCATCTAAGGAACTATACACGTATTTACAACTGGAATATGAAGGTACAGAACCAAGTCGACGCTGGAATTTAGATGCCGGAATTAATATACCTCAATTAAGATGCTGGAATTATACCTCTATTAAGATGCTGGAATTAATATACTGGAATTAATATGCCATTATTAAGACGCAGGAATATGCTAAGTCCACCTCTTCCCATATGATGCTATGGAATTAAACTAAGACGGAAAACTCCCAAGTCCCATAATCCCAATAAATCATTACATGTATTAGAATATAAGAACATCAATAATATAAATTACTTAAGTATAATATATGAGCACAAGGTATTTGTGACAGTGGTGATTAAGATGTTGTAAATATTTGAAGTACATGCATTAATAAAAGTTGACCATTTTCTTTTGTCTTGAAACTGAAATTATGAGTCTATAAACACTGTGTCTTTCTTCTTAACTGGTACTCCGTCATAGTCGTATATTTCGACGAAACGAACTTAAATAAGTATTGTAGCTTCCCCCGTCTTTCCTCTAATAAAATATAAGACCTAATTTACTTTAACCGCTCGGACATCGTAAATAAGATGTCGGCTGACGAATATCCTGACAGATATAAAGAATCAGTTTCCCCAGCTGGGAATGAGAATAATCCCGACGTAGAGGTCGAGGGTAAAGACGGAGGCGGGGGCGGCCGCCACAATACCTTCAGACATTACACCTATCTGAGGGACTCCCTTCCACACCTAGTACCTGAAGTACAGGTCGGTAGCAGTATCCTTGGTTACAAATGATGATGATGATGATGATTGCAATGATGGTGATGATGACTAAGATGATGACAATGTTGGCATTTGTATTTTTTTATGTTGATGATGATGATAATGAAGACCATGATGGTGAAGATGATGATTATTGCAGTGGTGATGGTATTGATTGAGGTAGTAAATTTTACAGCTATGATGTTGTTCATATTGATATTGGTGTTGGAGTGAATTTAGAATTTAGATACTTTTGGGGGTGCTGATAGAGTTTTAAGTTGTGATGATGCTAATGATGATGATTGAAAGAAAATAATGTCCATTTTAATTGTCGTGACTTGCTCTTGCACATCAACTTGTATAAAAGTGGGAGTGTCGTGGCCGAGTGGTTGAAGGTGCTTGACTGGAGATGCAAAGGTTGAGGGTTCGAATCCCAACACGACACTAATATTCTTTGGCAAGATATTAACCTGCGCTTGCTACTCTCCACTCAGGTGTTAAATGGGTACCAGGTAGGATGTGACCGTCATTGTTGGTTAAACAGTTTTTGAGCATCAAGTAATGCCTGATTGGAATGCTCCCCAGGGAGTGGATATTGTGCACACAGTGTGTGCGGGCAAGCACTGAATCCAATGACTGCGATAATAGTATATCTGTAAAGCGCTTAGAGACATTGTATTAAGCGCTATATATAAGCAGAATATTATTATTATTATTATAAGGAAAGGGGAGGGGGTGGGAATGACAAGTATCTAATTTTATTAGAATTTGAACTTTCTCTCCTTCATTTCATAGAACCTTCAGCTATCCAGAAGACAGGGATTATCGGAAACAGGAGACAATATGGCCGACAGACAGACCAACCCTCAAGACTTCTTACAACAAACTTTGGACAAACTGAAGGGTCTCGATGGTCTATCTAACTCGGCTGCTATCAACATCATGCAACTCACTATTAGGTTGGTGCCAGGTGCAGTGTAGAAGGGAGGAGTACATAGGGAGGGAGGGAGGGAGAAAGGGATAGAGGATAGAGGGAGTGGAAGAGACAAGAGAGAAATAGAAAGGGATAGAGGGAGAGGGAGAGAAAGGGATAGAGGGAGTGGAAGAGACGAGAGAAAGAGAAAATGAGAAAGGGATAGAGGGAGTGGGAGAGAAAGAGAGAAAGAGAAAGGGATAGAGGGAGTGGAAGAGAAAGAGAGAAAGAGGAAAAGAAAGGAATAGAGGGAGCGGATGAGACAAGAGAAAAAGAGTAAAAAGAAAGGGATAGAGGGAGTGGAAGAGAGAAGAGAGAAAGAGAAAAAGAAAGGGATAGATGGAGTGGAAGAGACAAAAGAGAAAGAACAAAAGAAAGGGATAGAGGGAGTGGAAGAGACAAAAGAGAAAGGGATAAAGGGGGTGGGAGAGGAAGGTAGAGAAACAAAATGGAGGGTTATAGAGAGGAGTGAGAGCAGGATGGTAGAACAGAAGAGGAGAGGGAGAGAGAAAAAAAAAAGCACAGCAAAAAAGTAAAAAGGAAATGAAGAGAAAAGCACAGAAGAAAAGGAATGGATTACACATACTTGTCAAAATTAGCTGATGCCAAGATCATTCAAGGAATTGGAAAATGAGATAAGATACAGAACATCTGTTTTATTAATAAAGAAATGAAGGACAAGAGTGATAGATGGAGAAAATGAGAGAAAGAAATAAAGAGAAGAGACATGAACAGAAGGAAAAAAATGTGTTCTTCAAATAATTGTTTCACTGTTATATAGCTCCTATTATGAACTCCTCACATTTAAAACTGACTGAATCAAATACTGCACATGTGCTCAGTGTAGCTAGCATTCATACATGAACTTAATCATTTTTATCACCTCTCCTCTGTCTCTCTATTTTCTCTCTTTTTTTATTCAGAGATCTGCAGCGTATCAGCGAGTTAGAACCAAAGATAGCTGCCACCGCCCAGTTATATTCCATGTACATTGATTGTCGTCTCACCCTTGCAAAGGTAATGTATGACCAGACACATATAAAAGTAACACCTGTTGCTCTATATGTACCTCAATCTGTCATTAAGACTATTTGAGAATGAATCATTTTTTTTATCTTTTAGATTAGAATTTCATAGTTCGGTTAGAAGTCCATATTTGTGCACCCCCCCCCCCCCCCCCCAAAAAAAAAAGAAAAGATATATATATTTTGGTGGGGTAGGGGGGCATTTGTAGCACTCTTAAATTAAATGAGATCTATCCAAAATTGGGTTGAGGTATTGGGCATCCAAGATAGTTGCACAGCCTCAATGAGAGCCTATATTATGTAATGAACTAATGAAGACATGCATCCTTTGTTTCATGCGACAAGACTTTTTATATTACTCAATGTTCACAAAAGGGAAGTCATTTTATGGTTGGGCGTTGTCATCATATGATCGTTCAATGTCATCCTTGTCTGGCAAAACATCCCAAGTTTAGAAGGCTTTCTCAAGCGTGCATACATTGTAAGTGCACTTACCTCTACTTGTGTATAAATGCACTGCTGTGTGTGTATAAGACCACACACCATGAAAGAACACCTCTGACACTTCCTACAATACAAGTACCCCGATGCACATTACATTCCAATAAATTGTTGGATACTAGTATTGGAAACTATTGCACAATTTAATAATGAAAAAATATATGAATCTCAAGTGACTGTATTCAACCAATCATTGCCTAAGATCTGGGATTGAGTTGTATGCTATAGTCTTATTTAACAACCACCTGTTAGAAAGACCACATTTTTTGTTTCCCTTGAATATGGTTTCTCTTGTTACCAGTACTGAAGGGGACTTGTGCATAAAGAGCAGCAACCTGTAAAGACCTCTTTTCCATGTTTCTCTTGATTTTTGCACCGTTGAATATTGCAAATTAAACCTTTGGTCTGTTGTTGTGTTGCAGGCATTGAGTGGTGAACACTGGAACGTCCCTGCCATGCTCTGCCCTCAACAGAGTGCAGAGACTGCTCTAGCTGCTTCAGAAAGGGTAAGTGAACCACTCTTATCATTCAGTGCTCTCTTAAAGTGACTCTGTAACAAATTGCCTCAGATTCTGAAACAAAATCCTGGATTTAGCTCATGCTCCAATCATAATTATAAACCTGTAGGTCATGCAGTCAGGAATCCCATGACTTTTGCAAGCCGATTGCCTGTCTGATTATCAAGATATTTGTGATTAGAAATCGACATTTAATTTATCGTTTTCATAACACTACAGTCTATTGGGGAAAATGAGTATGGTAAAACCGGTCACTCAAAGATTTTTACATTTTTGAGTCACAATTTTTGAGGGCTTCAATATGACACCATACCACAGACACTGATAACACGTAGGGCCATGCATCTCAGATTTAACATTGTTAAATGATGCCTTTGATCTTTTGACTACTGAAGGCTCTCATTCCCATAGACTTCGTACAGGTTCCCCCTCGGTTCCCGTATTGAATGGAATCTGGCTCGTTCAGATATCAGGCAGCAAAACTGTTTTGTTGCGTGCAGTTGCCACTCATTTTACATGCAAAACTATTTATGACGGGTATACAGCGCCACATCTGCACAAGCCTTTACTCTCTCTCTATCTATCTCTCCCCACCACTCCCTCTCTCTCTCTCTCTCTCTCTCTCTCCCCACCCCCCCCTCCCCCTTTCTCTCTCTCTTTCCCCACTCCCTCTCTCTCTCTATCTCTCCCCACTCTCTCTCTCTCTCTCTATCTCTCCCCACTCTCTCTCTCTCTCTATCTCTCCCCACTCTCTCTCTCTCTCCCCACTCTCCCTCTCTCTTTCCCCACTCTCTCTCTCTATCTATCTCTCCCCACTCTCTCTCTCTCTCTCCCCACTCTCCCTCTCTCTTTCCCCACTTCCTCTCTCTTTCTGTCTCTCCCTGTTCCCCCATCCCTCTCTCTCTCTCTCTCTATATATATCACCCACACACACTCTTCTTTTTCTCTAAGACCTAGAGCTCAGTAAATACACGCAGAACCTTTGTTGCACACAGTTACCATTTATTTACACCAAAAAACATGGCAACTATTTTAGTGGCAGTTTATAGCGTCATATCAGAAAGAGCCTTTACATGCAGTATCAATTTTCTTGGGACCCGTTTCACAAAGCCTTTTTTCAATGACAAATGACAAAAATCAGTGACAAATCTGCTGATAACCAATCAGAAGCAAGGATTTCAGTAGCTTATAACAAAAACTGTCATTTGTCACTGATGACAAGTTTTGTGAAACACCTGCCTGGGCTCCATAATCTACTCTATGCCACTCCTCGTTATTCTATCCCTCCTAGGTGATAGAGCTGAGTTACAGACTCCAGCACCTCTACGTGGGCTGCAGCGAGTCCGAGCTCGCCATGGTGCAGCAACTCCGTCTCCGAGCCTGGGCCCTGCAACTTGTGGTACAGCTCAGGGGGAGTGCCAGCAACAGTGGTAGCAGTGGTAGCTCTTCCAGTCACCTTTCGCAGAGGTTTCTCACCAGAGCGTCAGCCATGCAAGAGTGAGTTATCCTCACAAAGTTCGTAACATTTTGTATTAAAGCCTGTCTGCACTAGTTTGGCCAGGGGGATTAGACCTCCCTGCAAGGTCACTGACAGGTGGTTATCTTATCAAATCAGCTCTCAATTTACATAGGAAAAAGGGGATCATTAGGACAAACAGGCACCAATTAGAGTATTAGACATTGTTTGCTATATAGAGGGCGCAAGTAGCTATAAGTAGCGCAGTGGGGCTTTAAGGATATCTGACAAAAATAGGCCCTAAGGTGCATTTAAATTCTTGGCTCACATTTGAATGGGAAACAAAAAACGATCTCAGGAATTAGGCACTAGAAGCTGGAATCCTGTGCTAATGTATCAACTGTAACATTTCATATAACATATCAATGCCAAATAAATGCATGTATCATGATTTTTTTAATAATTCTGCAAAAGTGATACGGAACCTTTGCAGTTTAATAGTGTCAAACTTCCAGGAAATTTGCAGCAATCTAATTCTTGTCAAACAAGGGAAAGAGATTTCTCGCTATCATCCAAGGTACATTTACAGTAAATTATTATGATTATCATGTATGATTTTCCACAACTAAACAATGCCAAGTTGTCTTTTCAAAGCAAAGCCTATCTTCAAAGCCCTACTGCACTACTAATTGTAGCTACATGTACTTGCGCCCTCTATAACAAACAATGCGTAATCAGTGACCTTTGGTCCCCCATGGTCCCCTTTTTCTTATGTTAATTGAGAGCTGATTTGATGAGATAACCACCTGTCAGTGACCATGCAGGGAGGTCTAATCCCTCCTGGCCAAACTAGTGCAGATTGGCTTCAAGATTGTATCATTCGAAAATGTTGATGGTTTTTTCGCATTGACTAAAAGTAAATATCTCTGAATTTTACCCTTTTTGAAAATATTTGGTACTTTCTACTCTTGATGAAAAGAATATAAACCCATCATCGTTTATTATTATACATAACTGAAGGTGAACAAATTAAACATCTTGTGTAGTCAAACGAACGTATAGTTTTACGTTTCACTCGCAGACACTTCACATCGGCGAGCATCACTCCAGACTCGTTCACACATGCCGTCTTCTCCCAGGTGCTGAAGCTCTCTCTGCAGCGAGTCACGGCATCCTCACCCTAGATAAATTCACACACAGTTTTCAGCATGCCTATTCCCTTCAAAGGTGTAAAAGTAACGTTTCATTTCACCTTTCTCTCGCAGACACTTCACATCGGCCAGCATCACTCCGGACTCGTTCACACATGCAGTCTTTTCCCAGGTGCTGAAGCTCTCCGCAGCGCGGCACGCCATCCTCACCAAGTTCCTGCAGCCCCTCCTCCTGCACAACCGAGCCCCGATCCTGTGCCTTGCCAACACCATCAGCTGCGTCTCGGCGGTGATCCGCGAGCCTGCGGGCGGGAGCGACAACCCCCACCGCTTCACGGCGGGACTAACCCTCGGGCTGTTTGTGGACGCGGAGCTGGAGAATGTCCGCGACCTGGAACGGATTAGGATTCAGGTGAGAATGACGGACTAGGAATCTTAATAGCAAAGAGGAAGTTAACCTGGGGTGTACCTTTATAGCGTGGAAGAGATTGCGCTCTTTTGTAATAGAGGTAAACGTCAAATGAGTAATTCCAAGAGTTTTAGCACCATCTCTACTCCCTGGGAAGTATTCCTACTATATGGTTACTGTGAGGGCATAGACAATTACTGTCACACATGCTCATGATTTTTTTTTTCTCCAAAAATGGATAGGTCAATGTAAATCCGGTTTAATATAAGGGGGTGCCGTTTTTTCATAACTTGCTTTAATTTGCTCTAACCATCACCCCTGTTATTACAATTTTGAAAGATAATATGACAAATAAAGATCTAAAAATCTGGCATCCAAGATCTTTGAGAAGCAGTAACTGTCGATGGTCCTCTCTCTTTGACAGGTGCGTTTCCCAGACTCCAGGACCCAGCTCTTCATCCCCCGTAGCAGCGACTTCAGAATCCTGAGCAACCTCAGACATCGCTTCATGACTGAGATATACCTCTCGCATGGCTTATGGTCAGGTTAGTCCAATTACTTTGTCTCTGTATTTATTTATTCGTTATTTATTTATTCATGCATGTTCACAATTCATCACATGAAAAAGAATATAATATAACAAATCATCTTCAATTTTACAATCCATTTGACTTGACTCCAGGTTAAAAAGAATATAACAATGATTATCAAAGACAAGTTGCAACTAATAAACAGTTTAAAGAATGAACACACAAAGGTGATGAAACATATTAGCTTGAATCGTTACAACACCTTTCAAATATATAATATATGACAAATAAAATTCCTAAAGGGTTGTAGTGAACTATTTACACTATTTACAAAGAACAAGAAAAGAAAAAAAGACAAACAGAAGTATATTACTAAGTGTAGTAAAAAATTATGTTCGATATACCGGTAATGAGAACTGATATATAGATTATATATCAGATATATATAGATTGTATTGATCTTGTTTGCAGGCACAAACCATATATTGTCAGTTGTAATGTGTAACAGAGTGTCTGAACTTCAAGACTATATATAGACCGCACTCCATAGGGTCCTGTGCTTTAGCTACTCCTGACATAGCGAGGGACTGACAGAATGGTTTATTGCCGTTTGGTCTACAACCAGTTGGTCTACAACCAGTTGGTCTACTACCCAGTTGGTCTATACCGGTAACCATAATGGTCTACACCTAGCCTGTCTACTATCAGCATGGTCTAATAATAGTTTGGTCTACATATCGTTTGGTCTAATGAGCATTTAGGCTAATTAGTCAAATGGTCTAATGTCCAATCAGTATACTACCCGTTTGGTCTATTTGTTCTGGCTGTAGACCATATGGGAATAGTCTAATTGGGTAGTAGAAGAACTGCTTATAGACCAAACCGCAATTCACCATCAAGGAAAGTCTACGCTTGCAGACTATTTTTGATCAGTGGCAGATCAGGATCACTTTGACTTGATGCATGAGGACAATAGAATTACATGTGTGTGTATCAATGTTGAAAATGAATTCAGGATTCTAATTTTCCCCATTTTTTCTTCTTTCTTTTCTTTCTTTTTTCTTTACAGAGCCATGTCAAGTCGAGGTCAGCATTGTGATGACCCATGAACCCCATGCGTTGGGCCCTTCCACTTCATCCAAAGGGGAGACATCATCAAGTAGCAGTGGAGGGACTGTGGATCTGTGTAAACCCGTCAAGGTGTTTTTAATGCCCAAGCCTGCCAAGAGATGATGAGAATATTGGGAAAATTGGCTGAGGATTTCTGTTCAGTAAAACAGAACATTCAGGACTGTCAGAGAGATGTCAAATTTATTGTATGTTTGGAGCCAGAGGGAGTTGACTCATCTACTTTAACACAGAGTTATAGCCCCACTGCACTACTTGCTCCCTCTATATAGAAAACAATGCCTAAGCCGTGCCCGTTGGTTCCCCATGATCCTCTTTTTCTTATGTTAATTGGAGCTGAGATAGCCACCTGTCAGTGACCACGCTGGGTGGTCTAATCCCTCCTGGCCAAACTAGTGCAGACGGGCTTTAATGCTCCTTCGGCTTCAAAAAGGGGATACGTACACGATTTTGAGCATGTTTCTACAGTCCCAGAAAATAATGGTATTTTCTACCTGGAATAGACATGGAAAGTAAACACTAAATGAATGCAGGTAACTGGTCTTAGCAGACTTTAGCAGGATGTCTGGCAATTGGGTGCTGTGCGTAGTGATGCATTGTGTCACGCCAATACGACTTAACAGATATGTTTCTACACAACTGAGAAGGCAACCGGTATGCTATCCTGTAATGTGTTATGCGCTATAAAAGAACCGAGTATTATTATTATTATTATCCCGTTAGCATTATTGTATGATCCGGTCATGGTGTGTTTCTAGAAAAGTCCATACCTGGAAAGTCCGCAAGCTTGCAACTGTCCGTTGCTTTCTTCGCTTCTGTACACTGTCGCTCCTTTGTCACACACACAATTTTGCACACAGAAAAAGGAAATTTAAAAAAAGCTCCAAATGACAGAAGGATTGCTTTGTGCAACACAATGGCTTTGCAAAATTACACATTTCTGGGGCCCGTTTCACAAAGCCTTTTTTCAATGACAAATGACAAAAATCAGTGACAAATCTGCTGATAACCAATCAGAAGCAAGGATTTCAGTAGCTTATAACAACAACTGTTATGTGAAACACCCCCTGGTCTTGATTAGCTCCATGACAACCCTTTCAATACTGGTTTTTGATAAATGTTGCACTGGAAACAGGTAAAGAGGATTGAAGCCTTTAGTGTATCTATACCATGATACACTGTAGATACAATGTGGCACAGGGAAATTATTTGTTTGGCATATAAGGAGTTACTTCTACTTCTTCTACGACGATACTCAGCAGGATCCATAAGTCAGGATGTAAAGTGCTGAGGAATAAACTATCTAGTTCTTGGTCAAGATGCTGGGTGGAAGCGCTCCCTTGAAGCCCTCCAGTGAAGTAGCGTCAAGGGTGATCAAGAGTTAGTAGTACAGTCAAACCTGTCTATAGTGGCCGCCCAAGGGAAACACAAAAAGTGGCCTTTGTAGACAGGTGGTCTTTATAGACAGGTGGTTACTAAAGCAGGTTTGACTGTATTTGAAATCCTGTACAATCACACCGTTTCATAGCGATACTTGTTGCGTTTGAAGGTGACACTTTAGAAATCTTTGTACATGGCCCTCTCTATGATACACAAGGTCTCCTGATGCTGAAGAAATCTTTCATCGTAGCAAAGCAAAAATTAGTGGCACGAAAAAATGAGTCTGGCACACAAATTACCCGGTATAATAGTCTGTGATATTGATTGTCATAAAGTCCATATTTGACAAATCTGAATGGCAGTTTTGGTATGACATGTATTTTAGAGGCTCCATATCTTACCGAGGTGACTTTTTGGATGCGTCTTTCCATGCCGCTACATTTCTACTCGAGTATTACACACTGCATTCAAAGTTTTGAAACTTAGATCATTTGTCAACTTGCCCTGCCAGTATTTTTGTTATGTCTAAATTAAAGCCCCACTGCACTACTTGTAGCTAATTGCGCCTTCTAGGCTCTATATAGCAAAACAATGCCTAAGCAGTACCTGTTGGTTCCCCATGATCCCCTTTTTCTTATGTTAATATAGAGCTGAGTTGATGAGATAGCCACCTGTCAGTGACCATGCTGGATGGTCTAATCCCTCCGGGCCAAACTAGTCCAGATAGGCTTCAATGACAAGAACAGGGTACCTTGTACTAGTATTTGAAATTAATGTAAAGCCGATAATGGTACACTAAATGGAATGTTTCATTGATTTTTAAGAAGATGTACATGTATGCACAATTCCAGCCCAGAATACAACTCAGATGTCAATATCCAATAAATATAATTTGTTGTGATGAAATTTTGAAACTCATTTCTTTTTGATAATTTACTCAAGGTTTTCTTTCACTTTTATGAAGATGGTGATGGTTTACACAGTAAGCTGTTCATGTTGCCTGAATTTTTCCATTCTATGTACATGTGTATTTTTCTACGATGCAAAACCTGAAAATGTTGTGTACTAATGACAAGCATTTCGGTACCGGGAAATTCAGAAACTTCAACAAAACCAAAATGACGAAGAGATTTTAAAAGTTACTTGATTTTCTGGGGAATTCATATTCAAATTATGAGTTTCCATCAGTCAAGAGAGTCGACCCTCTAAGAAATCTTTCAATATTTTTATGCTCTCTTTCTATCTTGGGCAGAGATATCACTGCTCGTGTCCATTACCGGTATACTCCCATGTTTTGTTTTCTCATTTATACATTGTACAGTGTATATGTATAAAGTGTATCTGCTCAGTGGACAAGTGTCAAAAGAAGTGTCCAAAAAATGTGAATTGTAATGTACATGTAAGACTAAGATAACAATTGTTGTATCATAATAAAGAAGTTATGTAAATGTATGATTCTGCAGTGTATATTCTCACTCTTGTTGTTTATGTGGAATTTGATAAACCAGGGCCCTGTCTTTGATATCAATCGCAAGAAAGTTGTGATTAATCCCAAATTTTCATAAGACGGAACCGAGGTATATTGTCTTCTGTTGGTTCTCTTTCTCTCTGTGCACCCCCCCCCCCCCTTCCTCTTTCCCCAACTCTCTCTCTCTCTGCATCTCCCTTATTCACAATCTGTATGCAACTCTCTCTATATCTTTCCTACTTTGCTTCTGTCCCATGCACTCTCTTGTTTTATTTTCCATAAATGTATCTCCTCTTCCTCTTTAAAATAATTTATTTCTTGTAATGTCTCTCCCTGAGGTAATCATAACATTCGTTAAACTTTTCGGCATTTGTGAAATAAAGAGGCCAGTTGGAAGTACATACAGTAGATATAGATAAAAATGAAAGCACAAATTTTTAATTAAAATTGCAAAAATTCACAAGGCATTATTTATCAATAACCTAAAATCTCAAGTTCATACGCAAACTTAGAATTGAAACAAATATATAACGGGAAAAACAAGAAGGGAAACAAAGTATATTTCACCTCCAATTTGGGAGGCAACCCCAATAATGCACATTCATGATGTAAATAACTAAAAGTATTTGTGCGTGTCCCCTCTTAAGTCTTTTGATTGTCGTGTAAATTTGCAACCTCCAAACCGATGATAAAAGAATATGAACATGTCTTTTTTAGAGGATCTATGATGAAGTATCTACAGGTCTGCTGACGATCTTGGACAAAACGATCAAACTGAAGCAGAGATTTAACTGCAAAACTGATGGTAGGAGAGAAAAGTCCAGTCTCTTTTAAAGCCCCACTGCACTACTTATAGCTACTTGCGCCCTCTATACAGCCAGCAATGCCTAAGCGGTACCCGTTGATCCCCCATGATGCCCTTTTCCTTATGTTGATTGAGAGCTGATGTGATGTGATAACCACCTGCCAGTGGCAATGGAGTATGCACAGGATTTGACATTCATAGGTTGGGTGGTGTACATGTACAGTATGAAGACAACCCTTCCAAAACAACGGTAGACAAATATTGATGTGCCTCTTTAGATGATTCACAATAAAGTACCCATATTCCAGAGTTTGGCGATAGAAGGACATCACTTTTAAACCAATGATGTAGAATTTACTCCGTCTTTAAATGACTCGCATTGAGTACATGTACGTATAGTCACAATGTTAACAGTAACATCTTGAGTGTTTATGTGAAAGCATCGCTTTCAGTCCGATGGTAAAGAATACCAATATGCCTGTTTCTTTTAGCCGGTCAACTATGAAGTACATGAAGGTCTGCTGATGGTCATCACCACTTCCAAAGTTTGGCTAAGTGCCATGTATGACACCACTTCCTAACCGATGATTAAGCATATCGACATCCCTCTATAGACGACTCTTGACCCAGTACACTGATCATATACTTTCAAAAGTTTGGCAAACCTAGGTTGAGTCAACTTGAGTGTTATGTAAAGACACCACTCCCAAACCGATGGTACAGAATACTGACGTGTCTTTTTAGAGGATCCACGATGAAGTACGCAAATGTCTGACGATGGTCTTGGTCACACGGGTAAAACTGGAAATTGTCTTTGTCCTGTCAAGACAAAAACAAACAAAAATCAATGATTGGTTGATTGCTTCGAATTTAAATCCACTGCATATATCAATTGTTTGCACAATAAAGAACATAGTTGACAAAGTAAGTTCAAAATTATGAAATGAAACAGGAACCTACTGGAAAGCATAGCTTGTTTTTGTAGGTTCCCAAGAATAAATATAATATGAATATTTTGTTCATACATCATTTTAAAGTTTCTTAATAATCACAGTAAAATAGATATAACATAATAACATATTTTCATGAACGCTTTTAAAGTGTCTAAATAATCGAAATATACAAAAAGAACAGAATTACAAAACGGGACACAAAGGACAGGAAGATCAGTACCAGTAGTCCTTTCTTGGGATGTGATGCCACAATTTGTTTATGACATGAAATACATCTTTCTTTCATGAACTTCATTCACATATTGAGGGAGATGTGAGTTGGTCTAGCAGTAATGCCCATGGTCCATGAACTGAGCCACGATAAGGTTAAGGTTGGTCCCCAGACGTAAATAATCACAACTGATTGATATTCGTCCGTAAAAACCCAAAATACAATACCTCTATTGCATGCCCTACCTTCTATACTAAGAAAGTAAGGCTTATTATAGCCTCTTTGCATAGACTGTATAGCTGTATCGGTCTACTAAATGGATGATTAATACATTGGACTCAGACAAAATAATAATAATAATAATAGATCACACTTATAACGCGCCTAATACATTGTTTCTAGGCGCAGTGGTGTTGTCCCAGCAGCCATTATGAAGTAATATCCTTACACGAATAAAGCCGGGACGACAGCACCACAAGTACACAATATTATTCAGTACACAATTACAGTATGTTATGCTATGTTACGTTACAAAATCAAAATTACAGTTTGTTACAAATAAATGAATAAATCAGCTTAATCTAACTTAAATTCTGCTAAAGATGACTTATTACATAACAAATAGAAGTACAACATCATTTATATATTTGACATGTTTAGAGAGACAAAATTCATGGTATGTTTTGGAACAGATGGGTTTTTAACATTACTTTGAAAGTGGATGTAGAAGGAGCATTTTGAATGTAGGACGGGAGGCTATTCCACAACTGGGGGGCAGCTACAGAAAGCGCTCTATCCCCGTATCTGGTTTTCACACGAGGGCCAGGAATTAGTTGAAGGTGAGAGGAAGTAGAAGCACGCAACCTGGAGGAGGGGGGTTTGGATTTTACAAGACTGGAAAGGTACGTGGGGCATTCACCGTTACGGATTTTAAAGGCAAGGAGAAGAATTTTAAATTGGATACGTTGAATTACTGGCAGCCAGTGGAGATTGCGGAGGATTGGAGTAATATGTTCATAAGGTCTTGAGCGGGTAACTAGACGAGCGGCAGCATTTTGGATACGTTGAAGAGGAGCAAGGTTTGAGGGTGGTAAATTAACAAGGAGGCCATTACAGTAGTCTAAGTGGGAAGTGACAAATGCATGAATCAGTCGTTCTGTGGTGGGTTTATCTAAACATTTCCTAATTTTGCCAATTTTGTGGATGACATAAGATGCAGCTTTACATACTTTCCTTAATATGTGAGCCTTCATATTGAGAGCAGTGTCTATGGTAACACCCAGGTTTTTGGCCGATTCAGAGGTACACAATTTTGTGTCATCTAAAACAAAATCTGGCAAGGGCAAGGGTTTACGAAACTGAGATGTGATGTGAAGTAATTCAGATTTGTCACTGTTGAGCTTAAGATAGTTTTTCTGTGCCCAACATTTCACATTACTAACACATTCTTCAAGATTTGTTAACCTAACCGACCGGTGACAGGGTTCAAGGATCACATACAACTGTGTATCGTCCGCATATGTTACATGGTGTATGCATCCATGTCCATTTATTACATCGCTGAGCGGACTTGTGTATAAAATAAACTTGAGCGGCCCGAGGACCGAACCCTGGGGCACGCCATGCAAAAGAGGGAAAGGGTTAGATATACTTTTGTTGATTACAATTCTCTGTTCTCTATGTTCAAGGTATGATGTAAACCAACATTTACCATATCAAAGTGCCTATGACCATTACAACAGTCTTCCCAGTCTATGCATTATGCATATTTCGAATTGTTGATATTAATACATCTTTGTACTATCAAGAAAAGATTTGGAAAATGGTAATCTCTCTTGATTCTTCTGTTTCTGATCATAAATTTATGTTAGGAAATTTAAAAAAAGTAAGACTCAAAAGGGTACTATATCAACTACAAAAAATGTGCACATAATTTATACCATTCTGGCCTTGTCAAATATTTGTACTAACTTGTGCCTATACATGTATATGAATTTAGCCAAAAGATTAATTTGAGATTGTTATTAAACTTACCCACGCCTTGACCTTGAATACATGAGATGTAACTCTCAGCTCTTTAGTTGAGGGGTCTTTCTGGACACTGCAGAATCGAAATAAATAATAAATAAATCATGATCAATCAAGTCAAATATTCATTTTAACATTTTGTTGTTGTGTCACATACTTGTAGACAGCTTCAGTATTTCAACATTTCATTTTGTTACACGTCAGATTTGTATCTGGCTTACTGGTGAATCATACAGGTTCAGTGCAATTTCAGCTTTCTCTACGGTAAGGATTTTTTTCTTCAGGCAACTGGTGGAAAATTGTAACGATTTAATGTGAGTCAGAAATACTTAATTTGATATTTCATCACAGTCCTTGAAAACATGTACAGTATCTGCCAAGAATATGTATACTCTTAATTAAGAAAAAAGCAGTCCTTTGGAATATCATTTCCAGTCAGTTTCTGTTATGTACAGTAGGAAGTAGCCCAAATCCAAATCAAAAGATTAAATTGAAGAGATTAAGAGATAAACATACTCTTGCTTCTTCATACTTTTGCTTGCATCAAGATGCTTGCAAAACCATGTAGTTTTACACATTCAGCCCTTGATCTGCATGACATATATATTTTGTTTTTCTTCATTAAAGCAATGGCCATTTCATAAGAAATTGATAGCTATCCAAGAAAGAGGAGTTTGAAGCTAGAGTTTACATACCTGACGAGATCTTTGTAGAGCAGTTTAGTGGTATCCAAGTACGGTGTGATGCTATCTTCATACTGACATAATGAGCCGCCGAGACACAGATGCTCAAAAAGATGGAAGAGAAATTGCTCCCTCTCAGCCTCAGAGTAGACCTCGTAATTATCAGAATCTTCAAGAAGGATCATCTATAAACAGTTTTAAGAGAGATGAAAAAGAAAAGCAACTCAAATCTGATTTTATCAAGAATAAAAGCAAAGGAACAAACTAATAATGTATTCCATACTCTTTTCACACTCATTATTATCTGAGGGGTCCACAATTTACAAGCTCTGCTTTTCAGTGGACCTCTCCATTTCCTCAAAATATAAATGCAGTTAAATTTTTAAAAATTCAATTTTTGTCTTCCTCAAATGTATAAATTACTATTAAGATTTGTTTATTACAAATGTAACTATGTTTTGTATACATTTGACATTGTATTCATTATTATGTATTGTATTTTGTTGGAAATGAAAAAATAAAATTGAAATGAAAAAATAACTAGAAAAGTTATCACGACTCCTTGTTATTGCATTGATATTACAAAAAGTTTACCAAATCACTTCATTGCCAGATATTGTAGAAAATTTCATCTTCAGAGTTAATACCAAAAGTTTCTGTAATACTTTGAATACCAACATTCATTTTGTCTTAAAGCTTCTTATGCCACAGGTAATAATCTTGTTCTTATCATTTTCATATGTAAGTTAGAATTTAGAACATGAAAGTATGAATTTAAATCTGTACAATGGACTAGTGACATCATAGTGCGACGGAACGGGTTGCACAGATGAAGACCTGGCTCTTGTTAATGAGACGGCCATCGCAGCAATCGGGCGATGGAAGAACTTAAATTAATTTAATTTAATTAAGGAACTTGACATAACTATCTTGATCTAAAGAGACACGAACGTATGATCATACACTGCATAGTAACATGTCCATATTGTATGCATGCTTGCTTTGCTGTAAAAATACAAGTCATACAATTATTTTGAACAAAAAGCCCAACACACCTTTCTAACTTCATCAGATATTGTGAACTCCTCATAGAATTCATCGAAGCACTTGACGATGCGTCCCCCTTCCCTAACAAGCTCCTCCTTCTCTAGACGATCAAAGAAGGTCATGGAGGTCACAGAACAAGGCACCTGAAGAGCCTCGACTTTCTCAGCAGTGAATCCTTTAGACAGTGATAGGATAAAAAAAGTGATTATAGATAGAACCCTCAGGCCTGGGCCCCAAAACACAAATCTTTGAATTTGATCATACGATCGACTGTTTGATAGTTTCATCAATTGATTGCACATAATGTAGTGCTCAGTCAATTGCAAAATAGCAATCGATCACATCATTATCTTTTTGTGTTACAGGTCACAGATTAGCAGAAAAAATGAAAGGAACATATTAATAGTGTTTGACCAACCCCACTCCCCCCCCCCCAAAAAAAAAAGAGATCTTGGCTAGTTTGGCTACATAAATCTTACACAATATCCCTTGAAAATTGTGTAGGGACACTGAGCAACATGTAGGCTTAAAGAGCATCAGGACACCCCTTTTTTCTTCTTCTGAAAACTGGTTAGATTATCATTTGGCAGATTGGTGCACAGCATATGATTTTGTACAGTGGAGGGGAGGGTATAAATGACCCCCCCCCCCCCCCCCCTATACATGTGGCTTGCATAGAGCCTGATAGAGGTATTTTGTATTAGCTGTGAACAATTAGCTGTGAACAATGTTTAGATGATGAATTCATGATACTTGCCTGGAGGACCCCATGATCCACTGTCTGATAAGATGCCTAAGGTTGCCTTGACAACAGGGTCTTGGAAAAAATCCTGAGAGAAAATCAATAAAAAAATAAAGTATTTTCAACTAGATCTAGATGAACATGTATGTTATTGCATGATATATTAGAGGTTTGCACTGATAGGATCTTTAACAAAGGCTTCAGATTTATTAAAAAAAGAAAGAAACAATAATTTTGTATCAAGTGGAAGATCATTTGGAATTTATGATCTACTGTACTGTTTTATTTACTGAGATGTACATGTACATCTACATGTATTTACTTATTAGTATTAATGTTTTGAAATGTGCATATAAATTGGGAACCGATCAGATCCTAGAAATTGCTGTGGATTTATTAAAGACTTCAAGTGTAAAGAAATTCCAAGTTTTTTCACTGAGCAACTTTAACACACACATTTCAGTAAACTGTGTTCAATGTTGCTTCATTTTTATTTCTATTCTTGAAGTTTTAATTTACCGTACTAAGTTTTGTATGTTAGATAATTACCATACATAGATCTACATACATACCAAAATAAAGTCATCCTTTTGGTAAGCCTGAAAGAGTTGGTCATAGCTGAAAAACTGCACAAACAGCCGACCTTTCATTCCCCTGCGAAAACAATTTGTAAAATATAAATAAAATAACAAATGAACATAACATACATGTACATATAATATGTGAGTTAAAGGCACAATATCAAAACTTTCTGAACAAGTCTAAATCTAAAATGTTTTTTTTTTTTTTTTTTTTTTTGGGGGGGGGGGGTGTCCAGACGCTTAACATAGGTCTACATGTAAAAAAATCCATCACTAACTATATAATCTATTTATCAAAAAATATGTATCAAATATAGCACTAGATCTAACCATCATGAATATTTGTTCTTATTAATTATTGTCTAACATAACTCTTATTTCACACACAAATGTCAAAGGAGGCTTATTATGAGCAAGTTAATCAGACAACGTACATGTAGAGTCTATAACAATATATAATGATTGGTGTAAAGTCAAGAGGGGTGTGCTTTGCCTTGATAATTGATGTGTCCCTAAATTAATTAAATTCAGATTTTAATACAATTTTGTGTAAATGACATTGAGTCATGCAATGATAAGTTAATTGTTATTTCCTGCAAGACCAAGGACCATGCAGTAGATCTATGTGCATGTGCCTGGATGTCAAAATATCTTCAAGACTCAACTCTCATTCTCAAGTTCATTCAAGTGCAACATTGTTTCGCAAGAAGACAACAAAGACTCAACAAAATTGGCAAATTTGGTAACATTAACTGTCTTTTAAGAAGATTCTTCAACTAAAATATTCCCCCCTTTTATCGGAAAGTCTAGGCTCAGCCGCGCCGCGACGCGCGGCAGGCCAGGACCCCGGCATGACGGGCAGAGTCTGCAGTGAGTGATACTGAGGGCCTAAGTAAGGCTAAGCCGAACATTTTCATACCATTTCATCAGCGAATCTTGCACCTCATTGTTCTTCAGAGATGCACTGTTCTTATCCAGTTCCCTGAAATGAAACTTCTTGTCCTTCTGAGCATCTCCAGAAGCCATACTTTATCTGATCTTGCAACAAAAGAAAACGACTGAGATTGTGAGAAATGCAGTCGAAACCAAGGACGCTTTTTGTTGCTCAGTCTAGCGCCATCTACGATTTTTAGATGATATATTTTCCGCATCGACTCCGATAAATCTTGACTTTATCATTGTTTGAGCTCTTATTACTTGATTAAATTAAAAATGCCTGCCATCGTTAAACCAGGAGAACTCTTTGTTCAGATTGCAGGAATTTCGGGTGCTCTGGCCGTTGCTCTTGGGGCGTATGGAGCTCATGGTATGTGCCCTCTTCGCCTTTAAAAAATATGTAGTCCCACATGCCTAAATTAATGTAGGCCTAGTAAACAAATAGATTTTTAGGGAGTCTGGCTAACTCGGACCAGGGGACAACTCGGCCCAGATGCAAAAATTGTCATCTTTTGCATGTTTAGGTTTAGGGTTAGGTTTAGGGTTAGGGTTAGGGTTAGGATTAGAGTTAGGGTTAGAGTTAGGGTAAAATGACAAAAAATGACCGTTTTTGCAACTGGGCCGAGCCCGAGGCCGAGTTGTCCCCTGGTCCGAGTTAGCCCGGATCCATTTTTAGCTTTTGAACTAGAACTAGATCTAGATCTACTTTTTGTACTTACTTTTCCATGCATGTAAAATATCTCCAATTCTCAAATAACTTTGTAAATATAAAATAGATTTTCTAAGAAGCGGCGGATTTGGCAGGGCCAGGGGCCGGGCCGGGGCGAGGCGGAGCAGTTCTGTTGTTGATACTGATAGATTGTTCTTCAAATTATGGCGTGTCTGCTGTCTAAATTTTGCCTTTATATAGTTTAGGCCTAGATCTATCTACTTAATTTACTGTCCTGACTTTTCTTTATAATTATTATATTAATCTTAATCATTAATGCAGGGCTGTCAACTTTGGGGAACTACTTCGAGGGAGATCGTATGCAATTTTTGTTGGCTCAGCAGGGGAGGGGGGGGGGGGTGTTGAGTTTAATAACAAAAACAAAATTTAAGTGCTCACAAATCGTCAACTTGCTAAATTGCGTACAGCCAAATGTGGTTCATAACACTGTTTCATGAAATAATGTAAAACGTATAAATTCCACACCTCTCTTTGTTCAATGTTTTGTTTGTTTAATTTTCCTCTATTTATTCCATAAAACTTACAGATGGGCCTGACATGCCCTTTAAGTTTAAGTTAAGTTAAATTTACAGTTGATTCTATTAATAGCTCAGATAACATCATTTAGGTACATGATGCAAGTCATATTTATTCAAGATCAAGAGATACTTAGGAATTGTATGATCAACAATTATCAAATTGAATTGTTTATTTGAATGATATATATCTCTGCATGGTTTTGCATAATGCTTTGGCAAAAGTACGAAAATACTCTAGCCAGAGGACTGTACATTTGCATTGAAAGAAGAGGAAGAATTAATTTTGTATTATTATTTAGAAGAAAGGAAAAGGTCTTGTACAGAAACACGATTCTACTTGTTTACATGTATGTACATATATTTCCAAAGTCTAATTTCTTTTTCTTTTTCATTAAAGGCATGAAAAATCAATCACCTGAAGCGAAACATGTAAGTTAAAGTTGTTATTATACAATAAACCATTTTCAAATTTTATTAAAGTATACTATTACCTAGCAAAGAGATCATACATTTAACTGCTTGTATCTTGCATGTACGCAAACACTAGTCGTTGCTAGGTCCTATGGACATGCTGGATTCTGAACAATTTTTTGTGTAACTTGCATTCGATTCCATACATAATTGGAATATAATTATTTGTAAAAGTTGCATATATAGAAATAATTTCTAAGGTGCTCTTAACAAAAATGTATCCATTTAAATTTGAATGCATTATAAATGGAAGTGGCCATTTTAATTTTATTCAAAGTCTAAATGAAAAACTACTATTCATGTAGCTTCAGCTTCTCAATTCTTATTTATTTGATGCTTAAAGTTATAGTTAACCTTTTCCATTCACTGTGAAAACTGAATCTTAAGCTTTCATGTTTAACTATAAAAATGCTTGATAAATTATAAATACAAGTTTAAGAGAATTGCAAATAGATGCTATTTACCAGTATAATGTTAAGTTGCTTATACTCTAATCAAAATGCCAAAGCTTGTCACTTTTCCCTCTATATTTTAATGCGTGATTGGCAAGCTCACACAATGCAGGCATTTATTTGTAATGTTTGTAACTGCATTTATTTGAATTGATTTACGGTAATCACTTAACTTGCCTTTTCTGTGTTTACATACATCAATATAGTGCTAATGATTTTTGTTTATCTCTTTTCTAAATAATCCAGACATTTGACACAGCAAGCAGATACCATTTTGTGCACACCTTGGCTCTCTTGGGCATCCCTCTCACCAATAACCCCAATCTGGTAAGAGAAGGTTTATAATAAACCTGCTATGATTGCCACTTTCTTGAAGGTAGTAATTACAACAACAACAATAATACAAATAGTAATAGTAATAATAATAATAATAATAATAATGGTTATCGTAGTAATAATAGTAATAATAATAACAATAGCAATAATGATATAATAATGATGAAAATAATAACAATAATAATAATAATTAATGATATGATAATAATATAAATAATAGTGATAATGTCTGAGTGGAAAATACTGATACCAAAACGGTATCTTGGGAAAATAATCCCGACTCGAATAACTTGCCAGTCTCCATCAGAATTGTTGAGTACCACCTCATGATTACTTCAGAAGTAGATAACTAGACAAGACATTACCATGGATATGTCATTAATTCCTATTTGATTATAATCTTTTGATTTTATTTGCATCCAGTCCGGTAGCCTGTTGACATTGGGGATGGTATTGTTCTCTGGTACTTGCTACTTTTCTGCCCTGACTGGTTCCACGGCCCTCAACAGACTGGCCCCCATTGGTGGCCTGACCCTCATTGCAGGATGGGCGTCCATGGCTCTGGGAAATCTGAGATAACTCGTCTTTCGGTTCCAAGACCGGTCTAGAAAACAGACTACCGGTACTGTAAAAACAAGGGCCCAGTTTTGTAAACCTTGTTATCATTAAGGAGTTACCATGGCTGTTATAAGATCTACAGAAATCATTGCATTTGGTTGGCTGAGAGCAAACTTGTCATAAATTTTGGCACTTGTTAAGTGTGAAATTTTCTTGAATTTCATGATCGTGTCAGATTCACCATATATGTTCATGTGAAATGAAAAAATCATCATTGATAGTATTGTTTTAAATTTGTGAAAGTTTCTTGCCTCCAAAAATTGATGTTGTAATGATTTTCACAATTGGTTCATATTCTGGTTCAATAGTTAGTACCTACATGTATGTTAATTACCAATTGGCCAATTGTCTGGACGAACTTACAAGTGTTTATGCTTGTTCAGATATGATGTGGCAAAACATCAGCGTTTTTTTAGGACATAAATGCAATACGCTTGACATCTCTATATCTAGTAAATAAGGAGCTCATACATGCGAATCCTTTTGTATTATTGTGGCTGCAGTTTACTGCCTCATATCTGAACACTTGCCACATCAATTTGACACTTTTCAATGACTTTTGTTTTAGCTAAAAGTTAATTACCGTACATCATTTCATGCCTGATTGGGCTTCTCGTTATAAATGATATTGTTTATCAAAATGCTTCTAAATTTACCTGTCTCTAGCACAGGTATTGCTAGTGGGGGTTCGGGCGTTCCTTTTTCCACAATAAAAAGTATTTGCTAATGCCAAAGCTGTATTATTGCCATCAATCACATTTGTAGCTTTATAAACCAAAAGTTTTGTTCTGATTTTCAAGATTACAATTACTTCCTTTCCCATTTTTTCATAACGTTTATGATTACATGTAATTATAAATGTGATGAATAAGATGTTTCCCTCCTGCAATATTGGCTCTGTGCACCACTCAAAATGATCAAGAGGGTGTTTGCTTGTGTACACTGTACTCATATTTTTAAAGTAAAATTATTGTTTTAAAATGTTGTGATTGGGTCTTGCAAATACATAATTTTGTTCAAATCCGACCAATATTTTCATTATCTACTATAATATACGGTAAATTGATATACTAAACACAACAAATACTGTAGGTAAGTTCCCCCTGAGCAATTCCTCTTATTATTTAAACCAGAAAGTTTTGAACAAATTTTAACTAGAAGAGATTGTGCCCCCATGTACATGTAGTTCTTATGCAACTTTTGTGTGAAAATCAGAGGTATCCGTCAAGTTTATTATGCTTGAATGAGCACGCTTTTAAAGACAAAACGACCGTACCACATCTCTCTGGCGTACTGAGAAACAGTCAAATTCAGAAGATCACACAAAATATATGAGAACCACAGGCAGTCCCTTGTAATTAAATTTGTTTAAAATTTCTGGTTCAAACTTATAAGGAGTTGCTCAGGGAGGAACTTATGTTTTTTGTCATGTTTAGTAGATTTGGAAAGTACATGTATATAATAGTAATTATGTTTGTCATGTCACATGTAAATTTATGTCTCTGTTTGATGACTATATTATTTTATATATTGGTAAAATAATTGATTGAAGGTAAAATAAAAAGACTTGCAAGATTGAAAATGTTTTCAAGACAGTTTGTACTTAAGGCCTCTGTGCCTTTATTCTATATACCAAAGGTTTTTTATTAGGTTTTAATTTTCAGTCTTGGGTACTGTATTACTGCATTTCGAAATAAACTCTATTAAATTCATTGTGAATTGTCTTTCATATTATTCATAACATTTCCAAGTACCCAGGTAGTCCCATGACTTTCAGCAAGGTTGTATTTCAGTCGGTCATAAACCTGATGAGTAGGAAACCTCACAATACTTGACCATCAAAAGCGTGTAAAAGGATGGACATACACTGTATGAAATGAGAAAGAAGCTTGAGAGAGAGACGGACAGAGAAATTGGGAAAGGGAAAAGAGGAAGGTAGATGAGAAAACTAGACAGAGAGAAAGAGAGAGAAATTGAGAGAGGGAAAAGAGGAAGGTAGATGAGAAAACAAGAGAGAGAGAGAGAAATTGGGAGAGGGAAAAGAGGAAGGTAGATTAGAAAACGAGACAGACAGAGAGAGAGAGAAAGAGAAATTGGGAGAGGGAAACGAGGAAGGTAGATGAGAAAACAAGACAGACAGAGAGAGAGAGAAAAAAAAATTGGGAGAGGGAAAAGAGGAAGGTAGATGAGAAAACGAGACAGACATAGAGAGAGAAATTGGGAGAGGGAAAAGAGGAAGGTAGATGAGAAAATGAGACAGAGAGAGAGAGAAATTGGGAGAGGGAAAAAAGGAAGGTAGATGAGAAAACGAGACAGACAGAGAGAGAGAGAAATTGGGAGAGGAAAAAGAGAAAGGTAGATGAGAAAACGAGACAGAGAGAGAGAGAGAGTAATCGGGAGAGGGAAAAGAGGAAGGTAGATGAGAAAACGAGACAAGACAGAGAGAGAGAAATTGGGAGAGGGAAAAGAGGAAGGTAGATGAGAAAACAACAGAGAGAGAGAGAGAAATTGGGAGAGGGAAAAGAGGAAGGTAGATGAGAAAACGAGACGGACAGAGAGAGAGAAATTGGGAGAGGGAAAAGAGGAAGGAAGATGAGAAAACAACAGAGAGAGAGAGAAATTGGGAGAGGGAAAAGAGGAAGGTAGATGAGAAAACGAGACAGACAGAGAGAGAGAAATTGGGAGAGGAAAAAGAGGAAGGTAGATGAGAAAATGAGACAGAGAGAGAGAGAGAGAAATTGGGAGAGGGAAAAGAGGAAGGTAGATGAGAAAAAGAGACGGACGGAGAGAGAGAGAATTGGGAGAGGAAAAAGAGGAAGGTAGATGAGAAAACAACAGAGAGAGAGAGAGAAAGAAATTGGGAGAGGGAAAAGAGGAAGGTAGATGAGAAAATGAGACAGACAGAGAGAGAGAGAGAAATTGGGAGAGGGAAAAGAGGAAGGTAGATGAGAAAACGAGACGGACGGAGAGAGAGAGAAATTGGGAGAGGGAAAAGAGGAAGGTTGATGTGAAAACGAGACAGACAGAGAGAGAGAAATTGGGAGAGGGAAAAGAGGAAGGAAAATGAGACAAGAAGAGAGAAGAACAGATGAAGAAAGTGTGTGCAATTTTTTGAAATGTATACAGTGCTGCACACAATTCCCCACCCCCTCCTCTTTGCATTGTTGTACTTTAAAACGGCACAATCAGTAAAAAGGCATGAATGTACTTTTTCTGTTTTAAAAATGATCATTTTATTTGAAGACAATGATATTTGATGAAAAAATACTCCATTGCACGTACAAATATATGCAACAAAAGCAAATTGCATAGGATGAATACGTCTCACAGTAAGATACATGTATAAGGAATGAAAAACAATATCAAATTAATTAATTTGTTCCAGTTACACCTTACAGGCATTCATGTGTATATACCGGTATATCTCTCTTCTCTATTCTCTATGTATATGTATTAGATTTGATCATATTCATTTGCATTATACATAATATAATTGTAAATAGCAAGATATTAGCAATTGAAATTGACATTACAATCTTATCTATTACACATTCTTCTCTCAAATTGTGACGATAACAAATATTGATCATAGTAAGCAAATAGACACAGGGTATTTTGTGCAAGCAAAGACTTTCTGAAAACAATGGAATGAAGAATTACTTTTCAAATCATACACATTTATCTTGCACACCACAATCATCTCATAATAATAATGACCGTTTCTTATAAAGACAATACTGATTAACCAACCAGAGCACATGCAATATTATTATTACCCCCGTTACTGTATTATATTACGATTGAACTACACTTTACTAGGGAGCATTCAGCAGCCATTCACCTTATTATGGGTGCGAACATGCGGCTCCGATCTGAAATATGTAATCGAGGTATCTGTTTTGTTTTTTTAACATGCAAAATCCATCACACTGATATATAAGGGTGCTTTGGAGTACAACAATTCTGCAAAACGTCTTTGAGGTACTATTACAGATGGAAATTCTTTTCCTCTCTCTATCACTAATCTGTTATCTCATTTTGCTGTTTTTTAATACAGAAATAAACATGATATCAACATGGACTTCCCCCTCTATGCCGTTGAATACTGTTTGATTTTGTTGTAAAAGCCATTTCACGTTGGCTCCATTGGGCCCCATGCACTGTCAATGGGTTAAGGTAGCTATAATAAAGCAAAAGGTAGATGCACAAAAACATGCATCCAGAAACGCAAACTGAACAATTGATGAAAATCATAATTTTATGACAATGTTGGCAATTGGAGCTGGTAAATGCATACCATCTCAATGGGGCTTAATGTTAGCTAAACTTTCATTCAGATATTTTAAAAAAGAACTGTTGATTAACAAACATCCTTGTTATGCATTTTGCATTCTGGACGCATCTTTTAATGCCACAACATTTCACTATAAAAAAGACTCCTACAAACTATACTTCTTTGAAGTTCTCTCAGTCTATTCCCTCTCCTGATCGCTTTGGTTGGGTGACTTGGTGTATGCAAAAGATCCCTGTTAACCTGTTGAAAACGGTTTGGTTGGGTGTAACCGCCATTTCCTACAGACCTCAGTGAGCATCCGACAGAGCATGTCATATCCTGGGCATTGTTTCACAAAATCGTAATACATACAAGTCATCACATGCCACTGTGTGTTAATTTCTTCACACACCCTTCAATAAAATGTCGGCAAACTTGGCACTACATGTATCATCAGTGAGTCAAGAGCCACAGAGATGCTTTATCCAATTGGCCTGAAAAGAGACCTAGACATATACATGTAAGAACCTGTATGAAATTTGAAGAGGGTCTGAAAATAAGGCAAAAACCTGAAAACTTGCATCCCTGAAGAAAGCTCATATTATTTCTACAGAATACTACATACTTGAATCCACTCATTCTCTCTTCTGGTCTTTGGTTGGGTTATACTTTAACAACTGATACATGCAGAAGATGCCGAAAAAGAAGGTGCCAATGCCCCATTTGAGTCTCGCAGAGCTTGATAACTCTTTCATCCTGTCAAATGATGTGAAATGAAAAAGAGATAAAGGGGAGAAACATCAATAAGATTATGACATTTGACGCAGAGTGATTAGTGAATCATTTTGAATTCAATCAAAATTCTTGAAATACATCTCAAGCAGAAAATTATCTGAAGGATTTGTTTGGGGGTTATTTATGAAGGAGATGGTTGTCCTAGAAGGTTTTAGGGGTAGTTGTCTTGGAAAATCATCTGTCCTTGTTAGTAACTGGCCAGGGAGGGGGGGGGGGGGGGGAGGGGGGGGGGTCATCATGTTACAGATTCTTTCTATTATTATTACAAAGATTGAATAGCAGTTCATAAAAGAATCATACTTGATTTTCTGCAATCTGTATATGATGTAGATGTACTAACATCTCCAGCACGGTTCTCTTATCTCCAGTAGAATAATATATAATTTTGTGACCATCACACCAATTAAGAGCGGAATTCCACCTTGATATTGAGTTGTTTTTAAAAGAAGCCGAAAATGAGGAAACCGGGTCAGTGAATGCTTCAACAAAAAACTGATTAAAAATAAGAAATTTATGCATGTTTGGAGGTGCAAAGAAACTGGCAGCTCTGTGACGTATCTTGCAAGCTCCCCTCCCAATTAAACCTATACTCAAAAATTTACAAATGTAAAGTTTCCCTCAAGGAAATTTTCAATCATATACCCGGTATTCACCCTAATAATTGTTGCAAACTATACCACCCCTGTAGGATGAAAGTTCACAAAATTCTCTGTACAGAGCAAATTGGAGAGAAGCTCGCAAGATACGTCACAATGTCTCTAATTTGTGTTCCACTGATGACAACTTTAAAACATATAATATTCATAACTTTCTTATTTTCAATCGGATTTCGCTCGAACTTTCTCTGACCTATTCCTCTCTCTTTCCTGCTTCTATCAAAACCAATTTCATATCAGGGTGGACTTCCCCTAAAAGAATTCTTAAAGCACACTTTATTATACTCACCCTGCAAGATAATAAGCATAGAAACTCTCTAAAACATGCATGAAGATTGCTGTATAGCATCTGTAAAGGGAAAGGAAAAAAAATTATGTAAATTAAAGCTTCATGAAATTGATCATGTTATCCAACCCGCACTGGATGGATGTATGTATAATTTTGTACATACCTGTACATGTACTATACCAAAAGTGGCAAATGAAGTAATCTGTTTAAGGTCTAAAATGAGATACAAAGAGATTGTAAACTATGTACTATTAAATAATAAATCAACAAAAACATTGAAAATATATTTGCATAATCCTGCTTTACATGACTATTAATTTAAGAAGTATTGATCATAAAAGGGTTTTTATAAAATGATTTGCAGTGACAATATATACAATATATATTATCATGATCTCATTTTATGAGATTCTTAAATAAAAAAGGATGTGTATGAATCTTAGAGGGTGATTTATGATTTTATGCGAAAATTTACTACATTACATTGTTACAATACAGGTACTTCAGATACTTTCATTTGGGAAAACATTTGTATTATTGATAAATGATGTCTATGTGTTATGTCAATCTGGTTCATCTACCAGGACTGAATTATTCATACCATTACCAAGTTTTGAAATGTTTTAAGGATGTGAAAAATTGATTTTCTCCCGATTTATGTCTCTACTTCTACTTCTATTAATTCTGCTACTACTTGTCAAAGCCTGTTCAGCATCTAGACAAGGGTTCTTCTGCCATATTACAGCTTACATCTAGACGTATTTATAATTCAACAAAGGCTCTAAATCAACCAGTCCACCTATTATTCATATTTCATGAATTACGAAAAACACGAAACGCATTATTCCGAACTTCCCATAATATCCCTTTCTATTTCTGTCTGTGAGACATTGTCCGAGTTGTCCCATTGGCATTGTCTTACATATAAACTTACATGGTCTGCATCACAAGGAATTGTTTGTACGCAAGATAGTGGGCCAATGCACCAAGGGGTCCCAAGTAGTCGTAAGGCACAACATCAGGTTTGAAGGTACACAACTGAGACAAAAACAAAATATTAAACAAAAACCCTGTGAGATGAATTGAGTCTAATCTTAGTTTACAGTCGCTAGCTGAACACATGCGCGCCCGCAACCGGTACCCCATCGTCGGTACGGTATGTAATTGTATTGTGCTGCAGTTTGCCATGAATCCTGTGAGAAAGTGCATGACTATTAGTATTACAAGCCCGGATAACAAGTCTTTGTTTTTAGGAAAAATATTCTGAAAATGATAAGAAAATTGACACAAAACAGGTAACAAACATATCGACTTTTAGGCCATGTAAAATTGATTACATGTTGATCGTCCGGATTTTTTGAAAAAGAGGAGGAGGGTGTACCATGTTATTTGATATTTGATATTTCAAAATGGCCGCTCAAAATGGCCGCTCGGTACATTTTCCCTGACAGTCGAGGCTATTTTTTTTCAAGATGGCCGCCGACAATTTTTTTTTTTTTAAATCAGAAATAGAGCCATTTTAGCAGTGTTTTTCATGTTTTTTTTTCTTTCAAAAAAAAAAAAAATCAAAAAGAATTTTTAAAAAATTTCAAAAAAAAAATAAATAAATAAATAACAAATAACAAAAAATAGGAGGCGGCCCCCAAAAAGGAAGCGGGCGGGGACGATCAACATGAAATCAATTTTACATGGCCTTAAATCATGACCTTTATTTTGACATTTGATGAATATTTACTTCATTTTTGGTATGTTTTAGCGAATAGTAGGGTATCTCCACACCAGAGTTATACGGGTCAAAGTCTAGTCTCTAGAAAGACTTCTGAACTACATGTAGCGCCGAACTTAAGTTAGAGTTAGAGTCTAGATCTAGATCTAGTTAGTTAGAAAAACTTTGGAACAAGGTCCCAGTCGGCAGGTTATCAAGGGTTGGCATCAGATTAATCCACTTAGAGTCTATAACAAAAAAAAACAGTTTCATTCAGCTTCTGAGCTGTCGAGCTGAGCTGCAACACGCGACAGATAGTGCAGAGCTGAGCTGAGTTGGGGCTTCAGCTCAGCTGCGAGCCGCAACTAGTACTAGCGGCCTGTAAGTACTAGCGGCCTGTAATTCAACTAGCGCTAGCCCTACACGTCGCAACGCGCACCGGTACACTGGCCCATGTCCTCCCCTGGCCTGACCGCTTACCAGGATATCAAAAAGGTGCAAGGGCCCTAGGACGGTATAGGTAAAGACAAGTTCCACATTTCACAATATTGTAATGAAAATAGACAATTTTGTTTACGCTTACCAGTGTCAAAAGAAGCCCTAATGTTACTAAGACCATGATGATGACATTAGGAAGCACAAAATGATCAGAATGTTTAGCTAAAGGCATTTTGATGAGTTTATGACACAAAATCCAAATAAGCAGCAGACTGAAACACGACAGCTCCGAAATGATGACGTCATTAAAGAACTGAAGATACCGACAAATTAACGTACGAAATGTGGGGGAGGGGTACTATAAGCCTACAGTGCAGTGCGAATAAAAAAAACTGTACCCAACTTTGGTAGCTTCTAATTAAAAAGATATAACCTACGTGACCTTAAATTATACTTTAAAGTAAATTGTAACTAATACCCTGTCTAAGTGTGCTGCCATGAACTACTGATCGAGCAGCAGGCTTTTCAAAAAGTATTGTCAAAATCCTAGTGCTGTAGCCCGGAAGGCTTACCGGGTTCTAACCCGCCGGGTTGAGCGTCTCGAGCCGGACCACTTCCGGGCCGAACTTTAGCCAGAATTGGGTCAACTCGCCCTTACAAAAAAGTTCTATAGAATTCTATAAAAAAAATTCTATAGAATTTCTATACGCAATTCTATAGAAATGTTTTATAGAAATTCTATAGAAAAGTGGGCCACTTTTCTATAAGAATTCTATAGAAATCTATAACGGACCTCTATAGAATCTCTATAAAACATTCTATAGAATGGCCTTTAGAAATTCTATAGAATTAGTTTTATAGAATTCTATAGACCATTTTATTCTATAGCAATTCTAAAGAAATGTTTTATAGAGATTCTATAGAAAAGTGGGCCACTTTTCTATACAAATTCTATAGAAATCTATAACGGACATCTATATAATCTCTATAAAACATTCTATAGAATGGCCTATAGAAATTCTATAGATATTTTTTATAGAATTCTATAGAAGTTTTGTTGTAAATAATTCTATAGACCATTATTTACCAGTTGAAAACCAGTTTATTATTCAGTAGCGACCAGCAATCAATTGATAATTAATAATCAACATTGCATGACATCTGGCCACCGACTAAACCATATTTATATAGACTCCTGCAATTGCTCCATCACAATGATCATTTGAAGCAAAATACAGTTGAGTATATATTGTTAATTAAGTAGTGCGGAGATCTTACATACATATACAAAATTATACATGTTTTTACTGGTTAGTAAATTACATATATTAATATATCTATTTTAAGTCTTAAGTTACATGTTTAAAAAAATCGTACATATATATTATATTTGTCAATAATTGTCTAAGAAAATATAAATCACAAAATTGATGTTAATTGTCACATTTGCTTGACAGATCATGATAATTACATTTTCTGTGAAAACATGCAAATTATCATGAATATGCATGAGATACATATCTTCATATAGAAAAAAAATTCTATAGAATTCTATAGAAATTTAGATCTATAGGAAACTTATTCTATAGAATTCTATAGAGAAAACTGATTTCTATAGACATCCTTAAAAATCCTATAGAGAAGTGGGGACGCCATTTTTTATATTAAATTTTCTATAGAAATTTAAATCTATAGAAAACTTATTCTATAGAATTCTATAGAGAAAACTCATTTCTATAGACAACCTTAACAATTCTATAGAGAATTAACTTTTCTATAGAAATTTCAATCTATAGAAAACTTATTCTATAGAATTCTATAGAGGAAACTGATTTCTATAGACAACCTAAAATATTCTATAGAGAATTAACTTTTCTATAGAAATTTAAATCTATAGAAAACTTATTCTATAGAATTCTATAGAGGAAACTGATTTCTATATAGACAACCTTAAAAATTCTATAGAGAATTAACTTTTCTATAGAAATTTAAATCTATAGAAAACTTATTCTATAGAATTCTATAGAGGAAACCGCTTTCTATAGAGAATTTTTAAAAGTTCTATAGAGAATCTGGAATGTTATAGAGTTCTATAGAGTTCTATAGAACTCTATAAAGCGTTCTATAGAATTCTATACAACTTTTTTGTAAGGGCGGTAACACAACCCGGCAGTAAAAAAAAAGGTTTTAAATAGCTCATTGTTCGTTATCTACTTATCTTTCATCATGATAAAACCGTCAACTTAACTTTAAAATGTAAACAACCACAGCATGCGTACGATTGCCGTGAAGATGCTAGGTGAATGCATATACACTGCAGTGACTGCACACACATAATAGCTAGCCCATCACAATGCAGTGTATTGCTAATGTGTTCTTAAAGAAATCTGTGTGTGCATGTGTTTAGCATTGAATGTGTTTCTCCGTATCGTAAGCAAGAGTGGGTGGGAAGTGAAGCCAGCATAAATTAAACTTGTCAGTGACCGCTGGCACAGTACTGACGAATCAGTAAAATTGTGAAGTTTGTTGACCTGTGTGTAGGCAAGTGCTGAGCTGTGAGACTATGAGAGGTGTGCATGTGAAAGTTTGCTTTATGTGACTGATCAGACCAATCAGAAACTTTCCTTGTGAGTGGGCGGAGAGTGAAGCCAGCATAAATTAAACTTGTCAGTGACCGCTGGCACAGTACTGACAAATCATAAATTATGAAGTTTGTTGACCTGTACTGTGTAGGCAAATTTACGTATTGTGCATGCTGAGCTGTGAGATCGAGAGTATGTGTGCATGTGAAAGTTTGCTTTATTCTCCTTGCCCCCAGTTGTCTCTCTGTCTGTCTCCCATTCTCGAGCGACTGGCACATTTGACTCATCATTCTCTTCCTTCCATCTTTGATCTCTCTCTTCTTTCTCTTTTTCTATTCTTTTAATCATCTTTCGAATATTTGTAAAACCTTTTTCCCCCCTCGAATCAATTTGAACTTCTTTCTTAAAAAAAAAAAAAAGTACAGAATTATTTACGTAATGTAGTTTTTCTCATGTTTTCTTTTCTTTTTTAAGTTTCTTTCATTGTGTCTCTCGATCCCCCAAAAAAATTCATTCACATCTGATATATTTCTTTCACTATCATGTCACAGAAATTTAGAATACAAAAACATTCCCTGTCAAAGATTGATGCATGCCAGACAGCTTGGGCCCAGCTAGCTGGGTGTAACATTACACCGCGGTTTCTTTGAACAGGGTTCAAAGGTTCAAAGGATCAACAAGCAGCCTTTGTCCTGCTATGCGCAAATTCCAAAATATATGCAAATATCGGTTAAGCTATATCATGTGCCTTACATGTGATTATTGTTTTTAATTGGCAGACAAACAGACCAATCATAGTAGAGCATGTTGTATGGGCACTCTGACAGGGAAATGAGCTATTTTTAGGATGCCTACATACATGTAGCTAGCCTTATGCTTCATCTTTTTAGGGAGTGGATTAAGGGTGATAATTTATGCTGACCTGGGACTTATGTCTGGACTCACATACAGCATGATAAACAAAATGAAGCGATGTGCCCTCCATTCAGGACAAGGTCGGTAGATCACACAAGATGTGTTTGTAGTAGCTTTCAAATAGAATCTAGTCAATATTATTTCAGTCCAACTCTCACCGGGTTACCGGACCTTTCCGGGTCCCGTTAAGAAATTTGGAAAATTGCCGGGTCGGGCCGGGTCCGGGTTTTGGGTTCCGAGCTACCCCAGGTCGAAAATCCCATAGAGACCAATAGAGACCATTAGAAAAATTCTATTGGTCTCTAATGGTTTCTGTTGGAGTCTATTGGTTTCTGTTGGACCCATAGAATTGAATCCAATAGAGACTATTCAAACCATCAGAAACCAAAAGAAACCAATAGCACCCATAGAAACCAATAGAAATAGAAACCAATAGGACCAATAGAAACCAATAGGACCAATAGAAACCAATAAGACAAATATAAACCAATAGGACCAATAGGACCAATAGGACCAATATAAACCAATAAGACCAATAGAAACCAATAGAACCGAAAGGACCAATAGGACCAATAGGACCGATAGGACCAATAGAAAACCAATGAGACCAATAGAACCCAATGGGACCAATAGAAACCAATAGGTCCAATAGAAACCAATAGAAACCAACAGCTAAATCTATCTCATGCATATTCATGATTACTTTATACGTGTTCACAGAAAATTACATTTATCATAATTTGTCAAGCAACTTATGACAATGTACATCAATTTTATGATTTTTATTTTCTTTTGGCAACTAATGACTCATAGATTATTTGTTTAATCATGTTACAATTTCATTCACGTTTTAGCAATAGATATATTGATTATAATGATTACTATAAAACACTAACCAAGAAACAATTCATGTATGTTTATTATATAGAATAGTAGAAGCATTCAGTCAAAATAAAGGATAATCTAATACTCACTCCAAGTGATCTATGTGATGGAGTTGATGCAATTGAGATTAGAATATACTTTTTTTTGGTGGACAGTTGCTAAAATCGATTCTGATTGATCATTATTGATTTACCAATAGAAGCCATTGGACTATTGGTTTCAATAGGGAATTCGGAACATGGGAGCATTAGGAACCCATTGAAAGATCTCTAGTGGACCAACAGGAACCCATAGAAAATATCTAATGGACCAACAGAAACCCATCATAGAAGAAAATATCTAATGGACCAAGAAACCCATAGAAGACATGGGTGGATGCTGGTCCAATAGAAGCTTTCTGTTGGTCCATCAGCATTTCTTCTGTGGGTTTGTGTTGGTCCAATAGATATTTTCTAATGGTTTCTGTGGGTCCATCATTTCACTTTCCCTATTGAAACCATTAGACACCAATAGCTCTAATGGTTTCTGATGGTCCAATAGGATCGGATCCTAATGGAATTTCGACCTGGGACAGCACTACAAAATCCTCTTGTACCAAGTTTGAGCCGATAGCAATGATTGTGGCAAAAGCTTTTATGTGTGTGCTATCTCATTCCAAAAAACGATTGGTCACTTATTTGCACTGACTATAACGATAATGTGTTGATATCAACAATTTATGATATTCTCTCCATTTTGATGAATACAATCTTGATGTAATTCGCATCCAGCTTGAAGGTTCAATGTTGAAAAAATTGTGTATGAAATGTAGTAGGCCTACTCATATATTCCTTCTATAGGCCTACTCTAAGTCTTACATGCAAAAAATCCTGAAAAAATTCTCAAACCAAAGAAATGTATGTTTTTTTTTTTAAAGCGTCACTGTACATGTGCAATATCCACCTTTAAGAGTAAATAAAGTCTCCCAACCGTTTTCCATGAAAATGAGACATGCGGACAGGCTTTTTATAAAGGCGACACTGGAATGGTGTATGAGAGCCAATGCATTGCTTTCTGACGATTTACATTAACTTGTAATAATAAAGTTGGGACAATTAAGAAATCGATCAGATCATATTTTCCGAATTTGTATCATTAATAATTCGAATTGATTGTAAAAATGAAAATGGTTTGTTATTAGAGGCCTGTGCAATAAATTGTGAAATTGTAAACATGCACATGCAGTGCATAAATAGATTTTTTAAATTTGATGAGTACCATTTTATTTCATCTGAACAATGTTACCAAGTCCCTGGGAGTGGTTGCCACCGGGCCATCGAAGAGCGCCGCGCGAGCGGGATTCCCCTCGATCCTCCGGCAAATTGAAAACAACTTTCATTTCAGCCTGTATCACTCTCTCTCGATCTTTATCTCTCTCTCTCTCTCTCTCTCTCTCTCTCTCTTTCTTTCTCTCTCTCTCTCTCTCTCTCTCTCTCTCTCTCTCTAGATCTCTCTCTCTCTCTCTCTCTATCTATCTCCGTCTCTCTCTCTCTCTCTCTCCCTCCCTCTCCCTCTCTCTCCGTCTCTCTCTCTCTCTCTCCCTCATGAACTAGTTAAGTGCCTCCCCCCCCCAAAAAAAAAAAATAATAATAATAATAATACAAAAGACGAATGAAAAAAAAAAAAGCAATTTTCGTAATGTTTCCAAATTTAATGTAGTATGCGTGTCTTTGGGAAGTGCCTCAATACGAATCATTCGTTCACCTCACATTACGATTTTCTTATATCTCCTTTTTGTTTAGCTCAATAGAATGTAAAATGCATACAATATTGTTGCTATAATGTAATATATACAGGAGAATAAAATAGATGAATAATAATGATAAATTAGGCACTTGATCTCAATACGCCGCGGTATAGCAGTGCAAAAATGGCCAACATTTCACAAGTATGGCTCAATTCAATTCAATTCAAGACATCATTCCAGACTCAGCTGCAAGAGCAGAGGTATTGACATGCCTCCTCCTCCTCCTCCTCCTCCTCCTTCTCCTCCTCCTCCTCCTCCTCCTCCTCTCTCTCCTCCTCTCCCTCCTCCTCCTCCTCGATCGATCCTCCTCCTCCTCCTCCTCTCTCTCCCTCCTCCTCTCTCTCCTCCTCTCCCTCCTCCTCCTCCTCCTCCTCGATATCCTCCTCCTCTCTCTCTCTCTCTCTCCTCTCCCTCCTCCCCTCCCTTCTCCCCGCTCATTAGCCCTCTTTAACCAAACGAATTTTACCCATTTCCCGACTGAATCATTCTTATGCCTAATATTCAAATGTCTGAAAGCACTACTCGATCGGAAGGCAGGGAGACTCAAAGAGAAATGAAAGGAAGAGAAGAAGCAAAGCCAGAAAAAGGAAGAAGGAGAAGAAGAATGGGGAGGAGGAGAATCGAGGAGGAGGAGGAGGAGGGGAGGAGGAAGAGGAGGAGGAGGAGGAGGAGAACACCCGGTCTACACAACTCTTTTTCATGAATATAGGCCTACTGGGTGACTCAAATTCTGTGTTTGGGCTTAATTTCGACACCGAACTTGAAATTTATCATCCACTGTCAATTAGTAGGGCTCTCATGTCAATTTGCAGGACCTCTTTTCATTGGAATAGCCTGCACATAATATGCCTGAAATAAATTTCATTTCATGATCATGGAAGAGAGGCACACTGTCCTACTTGTAGCTACTTGCTCCCTCTATATAGCAAACTTCCCAAATCGGTGCCTGTTGGTCCCCCATGATCCTCTTTTTCTTATGTTAACTGAGAGCTGAGTTAATGGGATAGCCACCTGTCACAGTGACCTCGATGGCTCACTGGGTGGTCTAATCCCTTCTTGCTGAAGTAGTAAAGCCTCCCTTTAAAAAAAAAAACTACATTAGAATCATCCCTAATATTTTCTTTTACTCATTATTGTAAAATAATTGTTCAAGAAGAAGAACAGTATAGCAGAAGATCGAAGAAGAAGAAGAAGAAGAAGAAGAAGAAGAAGAAGAAGAAGAAGAAGAAGAAGAAGAAGAAGAAGATGAATTAAGAAGAAAAAGAAGAATTAAGAAGAAGATCGAAGAAGAAGAAGAAAAAGAAGAAGAAGAGGATTGAGAAGAAGAAGAAGAAGAAGAAGAAGAAGAAGAAGAATTAAGAAGAAGATCGAAGAAGAAGAAGAAAAAGAAGAAGAAGAAGAGAATTAAGAAGAAGAAGAAGAAGAAGAAGAAGAAGAAGAAGAATTAAGAAATAAGAAACAGGGAAAGAGAGAAGAAATGAATCATTATGGCTGAATGTGGACTGATCGACTATGCTTAGTGCTGATTTTTGATCATAGTTACGTAGAATATTTTCAAGCTAGTTTAGGTCTAGCGCCATCACACGGCAAATTAGTTACAATGTTATGTTTATTTACATGTACGGAACTCGTGCATGTTGCTGATGAGAGAATCTGTCTTGTGAACGAGTCATAAAATCTCATCTTTATTCCCATAACAAAAAATAAAAGACTTATCATTTTGATGAAGAATCGAAGTTCCTAGGTAAGCTATTTCTGTTTTCATTATTTTGGTAGTTTTGGTATAATTAAATTGAACACTGCACTGGTATTTGTATGCTGGTAGGTTTTCGCGATTGTGTAACTTGACTTGTTCAGTGTGTGTGTCAATGCCATGCCATCTCTCTCTGTTGTTGTCCCTCCGCTTTTCGGAGATCAGTGAGTGCAGGATGCGGTTACCGGCGGTAGGCCTATAGTCAAAGGAAGGTAGGCCTACAGTACTACTAAAGCCTAAAGGTTGACTAGAATATTAACTCACTTCTTAGTTGTTACTCACTTGATCCAGGAGTGTTCACTCTCAGTCTCATGCTAGAGAGCTCCAGAGCTTGTTTATGTAAACGATTCAAACGGCGGGGTTGACCGTAATAATTGGGTCACATTTTTTTATTTTAATGGGTCTAGATCTAAATCATGTCAGTAGTAGATCTAGGGGCGCTGGTCAGAAAATAAGGATCTTCTTCGTAAACGTGGACAAATGCGTCCCCAAAAATAATGATCGTCCTCATTTTCACAGACTTTCATAATATTTCCGATCCTCGCGTTGGCAATGCGAAAAAGGATTCCGCAATGATTTTCTTCATGCATTTTAGTTTAGGCCTACATTGACTTTGTACAGAGACTTTCACGTTATGAGCGATAAATCCTCTGGAAGACAGACAACCCATAAAAATAGACGGTGAACTGGGATTATTTTCTTATGCTGGATCCGTTTTTCGCATCTCAGACCAACGCCCCTACTGATAGTACAGTATTACTTACAATGGTTTTTCGTCTCCTCCTGGCTTCTTTCCAAACATTTGAAATTATAATTTGAAGAAATTTTTGATGGGGAAAAAGGGTGATTCTTTGTCCTAACCTGACGGTTTATCCATGTTGTAAACGAGGATCGTCTTTGATAAAGGGGACAGACGAGTCCTACAATAAGGGTCGTCCGAATTTTCGCGGACAATTCTTATATCGATCCTTGATGCATTTCACACTTTATACTTTGTACAGAGACTTTCACGTTATGAACGATAAATCCTCGGGAAGACGGACAACCCATAAAAGTAGACAGTGAAACGAGGCAATTTTATAACCGTTCCGCGGAAACCGTTTTTCGCTTTGCCAGCTTGTGGATCGGGAACCATACACTCCCAGAGCTCTGAAGAAAAAAAAAAATCCTTATTTTTTAGGACGCATCTGTCTATTTTGTCTAGTGTTGCAATTGCCAGTAGGCCTAATCTTTTTCAATCATTGTCATTGATCGGCGATTGGAATTTATTATTCGATTTCACCTGGTCGGCCCCTGATCCAATGATCGGTTACAATTGATTCAGAAATTTAAAAGTTTCATGCTGCAAAACAATTGCATCACAAACGCCTTGCATACTGTACACAACTGTATGACTAAATATTTACAATTGATGAATGTTTTTGTTTGCAAAAGTGTCTGGTTTAAAGTAGAATATACCGGTACATGTAGACGGGGGAATAAAAATCACTGAAATGAAAAATGAAAGAAATAAACAAAGATTGCATGAGTAAAGTTGGAAAAAGGGGGTACAGTGTAAAATAAATTAAATGTTTAATAGAAGAGTTCAAAAGAGAAACACAAGAAAACATGTCAAAGTGGATGGAATAAGAAGGTGATAGAAAGAAAAAGAAATGAAAGGAAATAGATACATGTACATGTACTGTACATACCAGGTATATGGAAATAAAGGCACACAACTGATTCAAGGGTAGATGAAAAGAGAATATATGAAAGGCAAAAAACTGAAATTTGTAACCGAAATGAAAAGTACAGGTACAGTGTAGACTGTAGAAAACAAAACAAAAAAGAAAGAAAAGGAAAGGACATTATGTGTGAGAAGAAGATTTAGAATTGCAGCTGGGGAAGGATTAAAAGATTACGTAGGGAGGTAAAGATAAACAAACAAAAAAAAGGATTAGAAAAGGTGAAAGGGGAGGGAAGAAAGCAAAGAAGTTCAGTGGGTCATAACAAAATTGTATGAGTACACTCTATTGGAGTAAATTTAAACTTGCACAGTGTTCATGTATTGTACATGACACCTCTGTATTATATCCCTCCAAAGTTTATTCTGAACTGATATTTAGTTTAGTCGGCAGCTCAAGTTATTTTTTTAGGGTGGAGTCTTGAAAGAAATGTAGGTAAACGGCCTGAATTACTCAACCCCTGATCTTCATTTCCCCCACACTAATCCTAGTGCTCATTTGATTCCTCATTTGATTCAAATTTGGCCAAGTCAACATTCTATAAAACCAAAGAAAATTAGTCAGTTTTAATTGCCTTCTTCCTGCATTTTTGCTGAATTATATGCTAAAATATGTTCATGTTGTGGGAGTTAATTGGTCACTAAAATATAATTTGTAAAATGAGAAGGAACTACAGCCTATATCTCATCACTATTGAGTTCTTATTTTAATATGATCCTTTTATTTCATGTGTATAATTACATGTATACCTGAGCATGTACAGTGTCAACCTCCTTTTGAAATTGAATATCTACAATTTACGGTACTTAAAGTGACTCAGTAATATTGCCTCAGATTTTGAAACAAAATCTTGGATTTAGCTCATGCTGCAGTCATTATTATCAACCTTTAGGTCAGTCAGGAATCCCATGATTTTTACAAGCCGATCGGCTGTCTGATTATCAAGATATCTATGATTGGAAATTGAAATTGAAATTTTCGTTTTTCTTACAGTTTTTAATACACTACTAGGGAAAATGAGTATGGTAAAACCGGTCACTCAAAAGATTTTTAATTTGTGAGGCATGGTCATTTTGAAGCGCAATTATTTTAGGGCTTCAATATTAAACTGACATACATGTACATGTATAAAGCACAGACACTGATAACGTGTAGGGCCATGCATCTCAGATTTACCGGTAACATTGTTAAATGATGCTAATAAAGCAAGATGTACATTAATAACAGTCATTATAAATGCTTAATTTCCTATTCAGTAGATCAATTATCAACCTGTTGAAATCCTATCTATATGCCATTTTCTTCATGGCAAATTTCCTCTAAAAAGATTGTATACTGTTGAAGGATAAGGAGCCACTCAAAAGGAAAATTATGAAAATTTGAAATGTTGCCAGATGTTCAAGATCGACATGTAAAGTAAACTGTACATGTATGTATGTATAGATCTAGCTATATTGTCCAATTGTTGTACATAAATATCTCAAGGAAGAAACTATGCAAGCCTTTGTTTAACATTTCTGCACTTACCGGAATTGGCAGGTGGCCACCACATACTGTACTTGGGGATAAAAAAAACCTTTGTGTACATTATGCCAATGAATATTCAAGAGTGAAACTTTGACTTAAGATTCTTTGTTTCATTGATAATTTAGGCTTAAAATATATTCTATATATATTTCATGGATATTTACCTCTTTTATGTTTCTGGAAAAAATAACAACATGGAATATTTATAGGCCAAACATAGTGTTTAACCAATACCATACATGTACATGTACATGTACATGCAGGTACCGTATATATTGCAACATGTACATTGTACAAAGAAATGGTTCAACCTTCAAATTATAGGGCTGGATTTACTACACAAGGCTTAAATTTGGAGCTCATTTGAACACCTACATGTACAACGTACATGTACATGTACAATGTACATGTACTGTACAGTAGCCTACAATGTAATGTACAGTCATGTACATGTAATGTGCATCGCTTCCATTTGCAATTTGACATAATTGAATTGACTCACTTTTATTTTAATTAAAGAAAGAAGGCACCTGTTATTAAATATCAACATACTGTACACTTTGCAGACGGTGAATTAATCCATGCATTCCATTGTTTTCTTGATTTGGAAATCATTTGTTCACCTACAGTGTACTACAATTACAAGGTACTGTACAGTCATATAAATGTGTGCATTGCTTCCATTTGCAATTTGACATAATTGAATTGACTCACTTTTACTTTAATTAAAGAAAGAAGGCACCTGTTATTAAATATCAACATACTGTACACTTTGCAGACGGTGAATTAATCCCTGCATTCCATTGTTTTCTTCAAATTCATCCCTGCTTAGACTTTTCAAGCGGATGATCTCACTGTGAAGTCATCAGCCATACGGATCGAGTCAGTTCATTGAGTAACGAAAAGCAGCTCGGCTTCTTTCAAACCTCTCTGGCCAAGACAGTCAAGCAATCCGTTGAAGTTTAAAGTTCTTGAGCATGTGAGGTAAAGCGAGGGAGCATTGAGTGTTATTAAAGAAGACAGGAATCAAAGAATGATGATGTTCTCATCGCGTCGCAGCTATCAGATGAAGATGGACGTCAGACAGGTGGTCGTTGCCCTGGTCGTCCTCTGCACAGAGATCATGCAGGTCACCGCTGATGTCATTGCTGTGAGTTCATTGCCTATTTCATTTCTTACTTGTAAATCTGTGAATGTTCTTTATACAGGTGTACATACATGTACATGTACAGTATGTATACATGTACATTAACATGTTTTTAAGCTTTTGGCAGTTATCAACCGCTTGATGTTTATTATGAATCTAAAACACATGCTTGCAAATAATTACGCTGTTTTTACATACAGTACATGTACCAGGTACATGTACATACAATGTATGGTGATCAAACTTCTTTTTTTTTGGATGAGGGGTGTAGTGGGGTTGGTGGAGTTGAATGAGGTTCGTACTGTACATGACACATGTACAGTGTACATGTACATGTACAATGTACTGTACATGTAAGTGTAAATTCATTGGAACAATGTTTTCACACACACAAAAAGATAAGGATAACGAACAGATGAAATCTGGTCTACTGTACATGTACAAGTAACAGTTCATGTATGTAATGTATATTTTATTGTTCTTTAATAAAACCAATAAAACAATTAAGAATTAAAACAAGAATATTGGACATTGTACTCTGTAGTCTGTACATTGTACATGTACATGTACAGTGTACATGTAGTGCTATTGCCCAACCTGATTTTTAATATTGTTCATTTTGCTTGCTAAATAATACGGTAATGTATTAAACCACTTAAACCGTTGTGTTGTTGACTTTTGGACACTGGGATTGGTACAATAACAATCTAGACAATATGACCTTTGCATTGATATGAAATTCAAACATATTTACATGTATAATCAATGAATATCAACTTTATGCACAACTTCTTTTTTAATATGAGCCTGTGGAGTCTGAGCATTTTACTTTATTAACCAGGCTTGCTTGGAAAACAGTAAAACAACCTATCTCGTCTGTCATCATCACCTTCAATTTCTGCCTTTGTATGGTCTCCCTGGAAACGGTTGCCATTGGCAACAACTCAACATGAGACTGTACAGTGTATGTAATAAAGGGGAAGTTGGAATGGAGAGAGCAGAATTAAAGAAAATAAAAAGAGAATGAGTGCATGCGTTGAAGCATGTCTACAGAGCAGATTGCTTTCCCTGAGGCATTGTGAATAACTATTACTCAGGGTCAATTTTTTTATTTGTGCTGGTATTATGGTTTACCGTGATACATATCATTACATGTACATGTACATGTACTGTACATGTATGATACAAGTACGTGTAGTGTCTTGTACATACATGTATGTGCCCTGCACATGTACTTTACATGTACTGTATGCAAGGAGATTATACCACGTGTGTATCAATTTCGAAGGGCATTTTAGATTTGTGTCTGGACCCGGATATGACACATTGTACATTGTATACTGTACATGTACATGTACAATGTATGTGTACATTGTATGTTAAATTACACTACATGTACATGTACATTATATGTACAGGATGTTCAAAATACATACCGGTAATTACAAATCGAAGGGTAAATATAAATTTTGGAAGTATTTCAATACAGGTGTTAAGCCAAGTAAAAAAATATACATGTTTAGCGTCCCTGCCCACTTCCTTTTGGGGGCTGTCTCCTTTTTTTTTAATAATTTGTTTTTCTTTAATGAATTAAAAGATGAAATACATACTGCAAAAATGATCTATTTCTGATTTTTTTTTTTTTAAATAAAAATACCAGCGGCCATCTTGAAAAATAGCCCGCCTGTCCAGAAAAATGTACCGAGCGGCCATTTTGAAAGAAAAAAAGAAAGAAAAAGGGCCTCCTCCTTCCTATTTTTCAAAAAAAACAGGACGCTAAACATTTTTTTATTTTTTATTTGGCCATTTTGTGATTGGTTGAGCGCACATTCGAAAATTCATAACGTTATTTTACTTTAAACCTGTGTTTTTTTGCTCAAAAGTTCATCGACATGTTTTTCTCATTTGTTTGCTATTATTATTAATACGTACTGTACATGTATACACAGTGTACATGTACATGTGTAATGTACCATTTAAAGAATAAGTTTTAGTGAAATAGAAAGATCTGTTTAGATACATGTGTGATGCGACTTCATTGTTGGTCAAACAGTTTTTGAGCGTCATGTAACGCCTGGCTGTAATGCTCCTAAATGCCCGGTGTTATATACTGTACATGTATATGTACTGTATCTGTACAGCGCTTACAGTACATGCTAACGGGTAGAGATCAGAAGCTTTCCTTTGATTTACATGTAATAACTGTACGTGTTAATTAGCTACATGTAATTAGTAGTACCGCCATTGTCATCAAAACTGTCTATGCATGTCAACTGAGAATAAACGGTGAGAGGTTAACAGGTTAGATGCCAAGCTCCTGAGGCACGGTACCTGCATTTCTAGTTTTAGGGAGAAATTTCATAGCAATTACTTTTTGAAGGGCAGAACTCCTGCTATTTTATTCCACATGTATATTATCTGTTTGGAGCCAGAAGAGCATTTTATTACCCCTCCCCCTTATTAGTTATTACCCCTCCCCTTTATTACCCCTCCCCTTTAGTAGTTATTACCCCTCCACTTTATTACCCCCTCTCCTTTAGTAGTTATTACCCCTCCCCTTTATTACCCCTCCCCTTTATTACCCCCTCTCCTTTAGTAGTTATTACCCCTCCACTTTATTACCCCCTCTCCTTTAGTAGTTATTACCCCTCCCCTTTATTACCCCTCCACTTTATTACCCCTCCCCTTTAGTAGTTATTACCCCTCCCATTTATTACCCCTCCCCTTTATTACCCCTCCCCTTTATTACCCCTCCCCTTTATTACCCCTCCACTTTATTACCCCTCCCCTTTAGTAGTTATTACCCCTCCCATTTATTACCCCTCCCCTTTAGTAGTTATTACCCCTCCCATTTATTACCCCTCCCCTTTAGTAGTTATTACCCCTCCCCTTTATTACCCCTCCCCTTTATTACCCCTCCCCTTTATTACCCCCTCTCCTTTAGTAGTTATTACCCCTCCCCTTTATTACCCCTCCACTTTATTACCCCTCCCCTTTAGTAGTTATTACCCCTCCACTTTATTACCCCCTCTCCTTTAGTAGTTATTACCCCTCCCCTTTATTACCCCTCCCCTTTAGTAGTTATTACCCCTCCCCTTTATTACCCCTCCCCTTTATTACCCCTCCCCTTTATTACCCCCTCTCCTTTAGTAGTTATTACCCCTCCCCTTTATTACCCCTCCACTTTATTACCCCTCCCCTTTAGTAGTTATTACCCCTCCACTTTATTACCCCCTCTCCTTTAGTAGTTATTACCCCTCCCCTTTATTACCCCTCCACTTTATTACCCCTCCCCTTTAGTAGTTATTACCCCTCCCATTTATTACCCCTCCCCTTTAGTAGTTATTACCCCTCCCATTTATTACCCCTCCCCTTTAGTAGTTATTACCCCTCCCATTTATTACCCCTCCCCTTTAGTAGTTATTACCCCTCCCATTTATTACCCCTCCCCTTTAGTAGTTATTACCCCTCCACTTTATTACCCCCTCTCCTTTAGTAGTTATTACCCCTCCCCTTTATTACCCCTCCACTTTATTACCCCTCCCCTTTAGTAGTTATTACCCCTCCCCTTTATTACCCCTCCCCTTTATTACCCCTCCCCTTTATTACCCCTCCCCTTTATTACCCCTCCACTTTATTACCCCCTCTCCTTTAGTAGTTATTACCCCTCCACTTTATTACCCCTCCCCTTTAGTAGTTATTACCCCTCCACTTTATTACCCCTCCCCCTTTTTACCACTCCCCCTTATTTATTACCCCTTCTTTCCCAAAGAAGACGAAGACTTGATGCATGGCTGATCATCAACGAAACAGAGTTAAGTCTTATGTCAACTCTGTTTGTTGCTACGGCAGGCAGCCAGTGAAAAAAAAATTGTTTAATCAAATTATGGAAATGCAAGCATTACTTTTAAACAAACAGAACTTTGTTATTCCTGGCTCATTTTTCTTGATTGAGGTGTCATATGAAAGGGCAGAAAAAGAACTTTCTAGAAATGTGATTTTCTCTTAGAAAGCCAGATACCGCCCGCCTCTTCAAATTGTTTTTAATCACTCATATTGAAATACGCATCATAAGAGTTGTATCAAATGAAAGAGGAGGATCTAAGCTTTTAATAAAGATATGTGTCATTTATTAATTATAATTTTGATTAAGTTATGATATACATCGATAAATCTTGGTTTCGTCTTTTCTGGGACGCACTGTAAACAGTGTACATGTACATGTACATGTTCACTGTATGCCACTGTATGCCACTGTCTAAGTATACAAAAGCAGCATTTCCATAGATCTGCCATGTTCTGCTGTTCATTAATGAGTTCTGCAGACTGGTGTACGTGTACATAATTGTACAACATGTACATGTAATGAATTGTCTCCTGTCACGGGCATATATTTTTTGGCTGCTTATATGGAAATGTTGCTCTCTACAGGAAACCAGCAAAGGCACGTGTACAAGTACAGTATGGATGATGTTTTTGGCTCAGCCTCAATTATCCAGGCTTCTTAAGAGCAAATCCCTATGGCTTAGCATGCAATCTGCAGGTATTAATGAAAGGATTTTCATATTCTGAGCATCACGCAGCCATACTTTTACATCAGTATTTATGTCTAGCTCTCTATAGTCCCAGCTTCGTGCAATGGAAAACATCTTGTTTTCATATTTTGATTGATTTCCATGTTTTTCTTTTCTTGTTCTATTTTGAGCAATTTGTCCTCCCGCATTTACATACATGTACATACATGTATTTACATGTACATGTACATGTACAGTTGTAGACTGAAGATCAACGTACTGGGTTCAACTCCCTTCCTTAGGACTGTACATGTACATGTACATTGTACACATGTAGATGTACATGTATTCTAAAATCTGCATTTGCCAGTCTTAACCCTGGTGATGTACAGTACATGTATATAACTTTTATAGGACAAACTTCCTTGAAGGCCCCTATTAGGGCTGCAAGGTTCAAGTCCAAGTTAATACCAGAGGTCTACATGTAAAAGGGTAATTAATACCATGCAGTAAATACTGGTACATGTACATGTAGATCATGCAATGTAGTGACAATGAATATAATACAACATACCCATCATTTTTATTATAGGCATGAAGATTATTATTATTATTATTATTTGTTCTTCTGTTTTTGTCTTGATTAGACTTCTCCGCACAACGATACCACCGCTTTCCAGTCGGTCACAGCTGCGTTTGGGACCCCCCCATATGGGCAAATGGTATGATGAATTTTGTTATATCTCTCTGTTTACTCTTTCTTTAATAGTTTTCTCTCTCAATTTTCATTATTTTCTGTAGCTTTACTTCAATTTTCTCAGTTCCCTTTTCTCCTCCTCCTTTTTTTCCCTCTTCTCCTTCTTCTTTTTCTCCTTCTTCTTCTCCTTCTTTTTCTTCTTTTTCTTCTTTTTCTTCTTTTTCTTCTTTTTCTTCTTTTTCTTCTTTTTCTTCTTCTTCTCCTCCTCCCCCCTCCTCCTCCTCCTCCTCCACCTCCTCCTCCTCCTCCTCCTCCTCCTCCTCCTCCCCCTCCCCCTCCCCCTCCCCCTCCCCCTCCCCCTCCCCCTCCCCCTCCCCCTCCCCCTCCCCCTCCTCCTCCTCCTCCTCCTCCTCCTCCTCCTCCTCCTCCTCCTCCTCCTCCTCCTCCTCCTCCTCCTTTGCCTCCACATGTATACTCATTTACACATGGGCATGAATGTGATTTTGTTTTCTTACCGCAACTTACAATATCTTGCAGGGTCAGTTAGTAGTGGCCAATCCGATTGAAGCTTGTGGGCCAATACAAGTACCTCCCCTTCTGCCCAACGCGTCTGAACCAGGTGTGTTCTTTGCCCTCATCAAGAGGGGGAGCTGTAACTTCGATAAGAAGGTAAGACAGAGACATTTCTTATGATGGCCAAATACACTGTAGATGTTAAAGGTATAGACCAGTTTTGGAAACGCCCCCCTCTCAAAAAATGAAATGGAAGATCTTATTACCAATCATGTGAAAGAATATGTTTTGACTACATGGTGATCCAAATTTTGCCGGGGAAACCGCCTACTAAGTTATATATTTGGTAAATTATCATATCTCTCCAATAATCCAACAGTGCTTGTAACTTTACCAAGACTGGGCCAAATTTCTTATCATTTTGATGATTCCAGAACCTTGCAGTACACACCAATACTTATATGCTAGATGATCAACCTTTTCTGATCGATTCCACAAAGTTTCTTTCACAATGCAATCGCATGACCAGAACTAGTCTATACCCTAAACGATTCCTTTGTGGTCCATTTGTATTAACACTAATTGCTGTTTTCGACCCTGGCGGTTACACTATAGTATACCGTACATTTACAAATGCATTAACCCAAATTTATATTAGAAAACTAATTAATAATCCAGAAAATGCTTTGTTGTGAGAGAGAAGTCTTATCGCTGAATGTTTTGTTTCTTACTTATCTAATTACTTTCGCCTTTCAGACATTGCTTCTTCTTTTATGAGAATAAATTTCTGTTGAACCCACATACAGAATACCAAAAGCTATACGTTTACCATAGAGATTAGAGAATATCATTATTATAATGGTATAACAAGGATAATGTTAATAATAGGCCTGAGTCATCACGGGTTTTGCCGAACCCGGGTTTGACTTGAAAATTTCGGGCGGGGACCGGGTACCCGAAATTTTCACCACTGCACTGACACTAAAAATCGTGTGCATGCAGCGGCGGGAGTTAGACTCAGTTGCTGTTCTAATAATGCGACGGAAAGGACAGTTACTGCTTTCAAAACAATAAAATAATCAATTGAATTAAATTAAGATGCTTTAAAAAATAAATGGATATCGTTTCAGTTGACGGTAGGTGTTTTTATCGCTCTAAAATTGAGGCTGCAAGAAAGGAATCACGCTTCGTGGTACCGATCGAGTGCGTTCAGAAACGGAAGTGGAAATAGATCGATGACCCACTGACAGAGCAAGAAAGTGCCACACAGAAGACTAAAATGTTGATCAGACTATTGCAATTAAATCGTAATACTAAAGGCATTAATTTAATTGTCAAAATATATCCACAATATAATGGTTTACCCTTGATAGTTTGATGAAGGAAAATAAATTAAAACTCTTGAAATAACATCGAAGTGCCTTTCGTCCGTTCTAAAAATGCGTGTATAACGGCAAGCAGAAGTTACGAGTCAAGCTTGATATGCATGTTTACATCCCTGCACCGTCATCCGACCTGATCGGAACAATAAGCATGGAACCAATTAAAAAAACATCACGTAAGACTTTGAGGGACTCCAATTCAACAAAATTACCGTAAAATAGTTATTTGCTTTGACAAATAATACTATAGATATTCATAATATCTTACAGAAATAATGATATTTCATGAGCTACGTACTCGATATCGAGTTCAGCTAGCCATCATTTTGAAATGAGACGTAGTTGTCATGCAGTAGACTGTAGAGGGCAGTATGCAGCAGAGAGAGGAAAAAAGCGCGGGCCTGAGATCACGTGATCTTCACGTGCCTATCACGTGATCTTCACGTGCCTATTACGTGATTTTTTTTTCCCTCTCTGCGATGCGAGCTGCCGTATTCTGTCTGTAGCTAGCCTACTGCGCTGCATGCATGACAACTACGTCTCATTTCAAAATGATGGCTAGCTGAACTCGATATCGAGTACGTAGCTCATGAAATATCATTATTTCTGTAAGATATTATGAATATCTATAGTATTATTTGTCAAAGCAAATAACTATTTTACGGTAATTTTGTTGAATTGGAGTCCCTCAAAGTCTTACGTGATGTTTTTTAATTGGTTCAATGCTTATTGTTCCGATCAGGTCGAATGACGGTGCAGGGATGTAAACATGCATATCAAGCTTGACTCGTAACTTCTGATTGCCGTTATACACGTATTTTTAGAACGAACGAAAGGCACTTCGATGTTATTTCAAGAGCTTTAATTTATTTTCATTCATCAAACTATCAAGGGTAAACCATTATATTGTGGATATATTTTGACAATTAAATTAATGCCTTTAGTATTACGATTTAATTGCAGTAGTCTGATCAACATTTTAGTCTTCTGTGTGGCACTTTCTTGCTCTGTCTTCAGTGGGTCATCGATCTATTTCCACTTCCGTTTCTGAACGCACTCGATCGGTACCACGAAGCGTGATTCCTTTCTTGCAGCCTCAATTTTAGAGCGATAAAAACACCTACCGTCAACTGAAACAATATCCATTTATTTCTAAAGCATATTTATTTGATTATATTGAAATATAAGTTTGTGAATTGCATATTTTTAGTTCTATATTTCAAAATATCAGTGTGAAATTTAATTTTGAAAAACCCGAAACCCGAAAACCAAAAACCGGGTTTCAGCTCGACGGTCGGGGCCCGGGCGGGGACCCGTTTCGACTCAGGCCTAGTTAATAATGTACTGCTCTTCTCTATTAACTGAGATAACCACTCTATTTGATTAATTCTGAATGTATGCTCACAATCTCGATACTGTGCTTATGTTTTTTCCTTTGTATGTGCAGGTATATAATGCCCAACAGGCAAGGTACATGGGTGCCATTGTGTATAACGATGAAGGCAATGTTCTCACTACTATGAGCGGTAGTCAATGTAAGTACTCCAGGCTTTGTCTCCATAGTGTTTAATTCAGGCATTTACAATAAAAAAAAATCTTCTTGTTTTGGGGTTTTATTCACATGTAAATGAATGGCAAGTAGAGATGGAAATTAATAAATATTTCTTCAGGCAACAAAGGTCATATTCAAACTTATTTATCTATTTACTGTGAAATGTAAGTAAATATGATGCATGAAAAATTGCTGTTTTTTTTCTCTTCTTTACATGTACACACTGTAAATGAAAGGAAATCAGGGATGGGAGGGGGGGGGGGGATGGTTTCTGCTCACATCCAGGGCCCTGCATGATGCTTACCGGTTACCGGTATGTAATTTTATGCACAACCCTCACCCCCCCCCCCCCCCCCCTAAAAAAAATGCTGAGGTTTACCACACATGATCCAGCTTGTGTAGGTGCTTTTAGAATTCCATATGGCCTTGGTCTGTATTAATCATTTGGTAAAATATGATTTGATTTGAAAATGGGTTGAATGGCAGAAAATGAGAAATTAATTAATTTGTTGGTATTGTTCTTAAATATTTTTGTTATTTTTTTTCTTCTTCATGATACTACCATTTCAATTTTATTTTCAGTTGTAGGTAACCGCCCCCCCCCCCCCCCCCCCCACTCACAAACCTTTGTGAATTCATACTCCTTTTCAGTTCGCTAATATTCAGTAGCTGGTTGTGTATTGGACAAGTATTAATTGAGTCATGATTATCATACTGTATGTCGTTTTTTGTCTCGCCTGCGTAGCAAAAAGCGAGACATAGGCGCCGCTTTTCCGGTGACGGCGGCGGCGACGGCGGCGGCGACGGCGGCGGCGGCGACGGCGACGGCGTCAACATCAAAAACTTAACCTAAGGTTAAGTTTTTGAATTTTTGATATAATTTTTAAAGTATAGGTTCTTAGTCAATGAAACTTGGATTATAGGGTAATCAAGTATCCCCAATCATGTGAGTAGAATTTCAGATCACAAAGTCAAGGTCAAAGGTCATTTCAGGTCAACAGACTTGGACTATGTTGTAGCATCATCATCGAAAACTTAACCTAAGGTTAAGTTTTTGAATTTTTGATATAATTTTTAAAGTATAAGTTCTGAGTCAATGAAACTTGGACTATAGGGTAATCAAGTATCCCCAATCATGTGAGTAGAATTTCAGATCACAAAGTCAAGGTCAAAGGTCATTTCAGGTCAACAGACTTGGACTATGTTGTGGCATCATCATCAAGATTTTCAAAATGCTTCGTTATTTTTCAACCGATTTTGATTCTGATTGTTTCATATGATAGGGCTAGGAAGGGGATTTAAAACTTGTACACAGAATCGTGAAATTCATTATCTATGCTAATTTATGCAAATTTATTTGAAATCACAAAAAATGCTTCTTCTCCTTCATTTCTCGACCGATTTTGATTTGGTTTGCTTTATCTGGTAGAGCTAACTTTGGTACACTAAACTTCTACACCGAATTTTGAAATTGTTCTCCATTAATTAATAATAGTAATTTATGCAAATTTTTTCCAAAAATAACAAAAATTGCTTCTTCTCCCTCATTTCTTGACCGATTTTGATTTGGTTTGCCTTATCTGGTAGAGCTAAATTTGGAACACTAAACTTCTACACAGAATTTTGAGATTTTACTCCCATTGATTAATTATGATAATAATGCAAATTTATTCCAAAAATAATTTAAAAATCACAAAAAATGCTTCTTCTCCTTCATATTTCGACCGATTTTGATTTGGTTTGCTTTATATCGTAGAGCTAACTTTGGTACACTAAAGATCTACACAGAATTTTGAAATTGTTCTCCATTAATTAATTATGGTAATTTATGCAAATTTATTCCAAAAATAACAAAAATTGCTTCTTCTCCCTCATTTCTTGACCGATTTTGATTTGGTTTGCCTTATCTGGTAGAGCTAAATTTGGAACACTAAACTTCTACACAGAATTTTGAGATTTTGCTCCATTGATTATTTATGGTACTTTATGCAAATGAAATGAAATTATGTCCCTTCCAGGGCATCACATTTTTATTTTTTGACCAGTTCAAAAGTGTACCACGATATTTGTTGTTGCGAGATGCGGATGAGCACTACAATGTACGTCATTGACGTTCTGGTTTATCATATTGAATTGCGTTATGCAGGCGAGACCGCCGAGAGCGTTTCCCTTGTTTAAAGTATTTCTTCACACATTGAAGTTCAATGTATTTTTTAGTACCAGTATTATGCAGGTACTTTTAAAAAGAATTGAGCTCCTGCAAATGAACATGAGAGCCCTGTAAAATTTAAATGCTCACTGTCAATGGTCGTCATGCACAAAAAAAAAGAAGATCATTAACAAAACGCCTTGGCCTAGAAGATTTTGTTTAAGACTTTTGTAATGCAATCTTGCAAGGCAGTCTTCCAGGATGTGAAGATGTAAAACTAGTATGTAGAAAAGTAGAAGCAGAAAGTTGATATCAGAAGATTAAACATTTAAAGTCTATAAAACAAAATCAAAGGTTACTTGCGAGTGCTACCGGTATTTTCATAATAGTGCCCTCTGATCTTGTTTATAATATCCTTTGTTTACTCAGAAAATAGTTTCTGATCAAAGTATCATAGATATCATCAAACAATGAATAAATGTTCAAATGAGGTTACAATCATATGGCTTTAATATAAAATGATTGCCTACACTTTAATATGTAAAATTAATTAAAATGCATACAGCAGGTTGTATGGGAAACAACAGTTACTGGTTATTATGCAAATGAATATTTGTGGTTTTGACTTTAACAAAAATCGGAAGCAACACATTGGTTTTCTCAAAATTGTACCAGTATTAATGACATAGTCAGTGTACTGATAGACTCCTACTTGCCTCTTGAATTTACCACTTTACCAGAATTTTTTGCTCTTTTTTTGCCACAAGTATACTATTCCCCTCCACAACAGGTATCATAAGAACTTGCATGTAGTATTCTCATCTCCCAAACATGTACATGTTCGTTGAATTTCAACACTAATGACCATGTACTTCCCAACGATTGAATTAAATATCAATGTTGGCTAAGTATTTTATCTAAGCCGAAAACTAAATAAAATTTTAGAATTTTTAATTTAAGTATTGAATTGAATACTGGCCCAGGATCTATTGTCCTCTTCATAGTCTACATCTCATCTGATTTCATTTTGATGATTTTTGTCTTCATTTTTTCCCTTGCCACTACTATAGATATTAAACAAGATAATCTTATACCATCAGTGTTTGTGACTTAATATTGAATTTAATAGCGGCCCAGGATCTACATGTATTGTCCTCCTTATAGGTCGTATTGTCTACATCTTATCTGACTTCATTTTGATGGTTTTTTCCTTCATTTTTTCCCTTGCCATTACCATAGATAACAAGATAATCTATATACCATCAGTGTTTGTTGGGAAAGACAGTGGAGAAACATTGCAAGGGATGAACTACTCAACAGGGTATGTATTATCAAATTCACATCTACATGTCTAGATACACCTTATCGCGTCAGGTTTAGTGTTTGGGCCACAGCCCACGAGACCGGCGGCCCTCTAGAATGACAAAGTTGAGGGTTCACTAGACCGACGGCCCATAAGACCAACAGCGCACAAGATTGACAACCCAGGAGACTGACAGTGCTAGCATCTCTGGCCTTCTAGCCACTTTTAAGAGGGTTCATCAAACCAACGTCCCACGAGAGTGAATATTTTCCATCTTCCCTCTTTTATTGCTCTGTTTTGCCCATCTCGTTGGCTATCGGTCATCGTCCACTATTGGTCTTGTTGGCTGTTGGTCTCATGGACATTAAGAACTTTAATTTTTCTTTCCTATATTTTCAAATGTGTTTCTGTGATACAAACATGTCGGTCTCGTGGGCTGTCGGTCCAGAGAACCGTTATTGAACGTCGGTCTCGTGGGCTGTCGGTCCAGAGAACCTTTATTGAACGTAGGTCTCGTGGGTTGTTGGTCTGCTGGGATGACCCAAAGTGTCCAATCCATTTCACAATGTGGAATGGGATTTAAAAATTCAGCTGAGCTTTATTCCGTCTAATCAGCTATCTGTAAGTGAAGAAAATTGAGGAAGAAGAAAAAGTGAAAATGCCAAGCAAAGACAGAAATATGGAGGTTTTAAGTTTGTTTATATATTCATATTATTTATTCATATTCATATTTATTTCAGAAAGCACATCACATTAATATTTACATGTAGTGTCCTTTAAAGGTACTATGTCCCATTTGCAGGCCAAAAAAATGAAAAAGTTAAATTCCAACTGCATTTGAAAGATAATACTAATTTAGAACTTCCCTAAAAAAGGTGGGGCTTGAAAATGTCTTCAAGTGGAAAAATAACGACTATTAGTTGTCAAATCGACTTTAGGGCTATAGAGCCCAAAAGTAATAGTCTTGATTTTCAGACAATTGTACCGAATGGTCATACGTTTTATGCTGCGCAAAGATTCAATCAGTTTAATCTTGGCCATCACAAGAAGTGGGTTATTGATGTAGACAAATGCTCATGTACCCTTTACAACTCTTTTCATGTATGTTATTACCAAAGAAGAAAAAAGGCAAGTCAGTCACTCAATAGTGTCTGACAGTGAAGTCTAGCAAGTAAACGGGTTTCCTTGCATAATTTGAATATAAGGACACTGCTAACGTTTAAATTTCACAGATAGGACATACATGACATATTCATAATTCCTGCAAAGTTCTACAGCATTTGAGGTTGGCTGCAAAAGGGACATAGTACCTTTAATATGAAAGCCTAGGGGAGTTGCCTTTCGCAAAGGACCCTTTGATAAGGCATTAGTTGTCAATAACAGATGCCTACAAATTTCATCATTTTTTTGGCTCAGTGGTCTAGCAGTGGTCTCGTATAAAGTGGGAGGTCCAGTGTTTCGAAACCGAAGGCATTATTCCTCATCATCAAGTCCCTCAGATAGGACTTAGAGCCATCAGTCCCCTGGTTTCTTACTTACAAGCATGCACATGCTTTCTCAACAGTTGGGTAAAAACAAAATCTCTTAAACAATCAATCTACCTTACGGTATGCCAACCTCACACAAAATATTAAAAACAACAACAACATTGAACTCAAGATTTGAAGGCTAAAATCAGGTTGAATTTTTTTTTAAATTAAGTCTTAATCAAGTTAAAAATAAAGTTACACATGTACAATAAAGTCAAAACGCCAAATTCAAGTCACAGAGATACAACTGTATATACATGTACATGTATAAGCAATGTATCTACTCTATTCGCTTTTGTTATTGTTGTTTTCTGATACACAATCTTCATAGTTTTATTATCTTCATGTTGACTTTTTCTGGTTTGTTACGTTTTGATAAGAATCAGAATCATGTAAAGTAGAATCTGTGCAAAGTCTGTGGGAGAAGAACAAAACAAATACAGGATATTGTTTCCTAAGTTGAATACATGATTATCTTATAACCCATTATAGAGGAACAGAATTTCCCAAGGGTAACCTTTGCCCCTCAAATTGGCAGTAGGTTTATTTTCCACCACTCCAAATGAAAATATAATGAACATGTCGAGGGGTTAGTGACACAAAGACATAACTCCATTTAGGCCATTTTGAGAAAAAGTGGTTTATGTGTCACTGAGCACTTGGGCCTTAAGGAGTTAAGTCTATGTTTCATTAGCCACTGACTTTAATGGGGTGTTGGGTGGGGTTAAGTCTTTGTGTTTCCTGGAAAGCCCATATTTTTCTGAACATTTTGATATCAAATACTCATTTTGGCAAAATATGGAGTTACATGTACGTCTTTGTGTCACTGAACCCTCGATGTATACTGTACTGTACGTTGCTGTCTTTCGAAATTATTTTATCTTTTTATCCCTGTCGGTTTTTAACGTCATATTTATTCCAAGTATTTGGGGATTTAAATTTCTTTTGGTTTTATATTGATACCACCCTTGTGGTGTACATGTAGCGTACATGTACATGTATGTGTGCATGTGTTTCTGTAAACATGCAGCTGTAGTATGATTCATATCTCCTACAGTGTTATGTGACTTTCATTGACAAAAACTGTATGACTTAGGGTGCGTTCAATCGAATTTTCGAAGCTAGAATCACGAACATGAATCACAATTCAAAACGCCGTTACAAAAAGCAAGGTCACTGCGGTTTGCGTTCAAGCGATTTTTCATCAACGCTGATTCTAGCTCATTGCGAGCCAAACCACTGCGCATCACACTGCGCAGTATGGCCCAGGAACTTCGGCGCGCGCTTTCTGGAATAACGGCCGACTGTCGACTGCTGTTTTGAGCATAGATCGCAATAATAAGACAAAGAATGAGAAGGTGATAGAAGGAAGAAACAAAGAATAACAAGGAAAGACAGAAAGATAAAGTCGATAGAATGATTAAAACAAAGAATAACATAAGAGAAGGTGAAAGAAGGAAGAATCGAAGAATAACATAAGGAAAGACAGAAAGACAGAAAGAGAGAGTGATAGAATGCTTAAAACAAAGAATTACATAAAAGATGATAGAAGGAAAAAACAAAGCATAACATAAGAATAGAAGGAAGAAACAAAGAATAACAAAAGAGAAGGTAATAGAAGGGAAAAAAAAAGAATAACATAAAAATAGAAGGAAGAAACAAAGAATAACATAAGGAAAGACAGAAAGAGAATGTGAAAAAAGGAAGGAACAAAGAATGACATAAGGAAGAACAGAAAGAAAGTGATAGAATGATTAAAACAAAGAATAACATAAGAGAAAGTAAAAGAAGGAAGAATCAAAGAATAACATAAGGAAAGATAGAAAGAGAAAGTAACAGAATGATTAAAACAAAGAATAACATAAGAGAAATTGATAGAATTATAAAAACAAAGAATAACATAAGAGAAGATGATCGGAAGGAAGAAACAAAGAATAACATAAGAGAAAGTGAAAGAAGGAAGAATCAAAGAATAACATAAGGAAAGATAGAAAGAGAAAGTAACAGAATGATTAAAACAAAGAATAACATAAGAGAAATTGATAGAATTATAAAAACAAAGAATAACATAAGAGAAGATGATCAGAAGGAAGAAACAAAGAATAACATAAGGAAAGACAGAAAGAGAAATTGATAGAATGCTTAAAACAAAGAATTACATAAGAAAAGGTGATAAAAGGAAAAAACAAAGAATAACATAAGTATAGAAGGAAGAAACAAAGAATAACATAAGGAAAGACAGAAAGAGCAAATGATAGAATGATAAAAACAAAGAATAACATAAGAAAAGGTGATAGAAGGAAAAAAAACAAAGAATAACATAAGAATAGAAGGAAGAAACAAAGAATAACATAAGGAAAGACAGAAAGAGAAAATGATAGAAGGAAAAACAAGGAATAACATAACGGAACAGGCCACGATGGTATAGTGAACGCAAATTATTGCATGCAAAGCGGGCGCGCGGTTTTTCCCAAACCGGAAGAGGCTTCGTCATACAATCATGATTGAGAACTCCGTCCGTTCAATCGAATTTTAGCGACCGTGATTCTTTTGAATCATGATACAAAACGCATCTTTTTCAGCGTTTCATGTTTGTGTTTTCAAACAAGTTTATTTTTACGACCGACGAAAAAATCGCTTGAACGCATTGCGTTTTAAACTAAACGTCTTTAGAAACCGTGATTCTAGGGTGAAAAAGTGTCGATTAAACGCACCCTAAAAGTACATGTATTTAACCCATTGTTTATGGTAATCCGGTTTATCCCTAAGGGTAGGGTCATAAAAGAATTCTGTAGTCAATGGGTTAGTCATTTGTTTGGAAAGAGAAAAATAACCACACAAAATGTCTCCGCACGCAAAGAAAGAAAAATAAATATTACTGTAAGCAACAGCAAGAACAAGTTGATTTGCATTACCGGTATAAGCTTAGTTCTACAAAACAAGGAAATGCAAGATATTTATGTACTTTGTACATGTACAGTGTAGCTTGTTTAATTATGAGCAAATATCAATAATCAATGTCAATGTCTTGATAAACACCCATATTGTATTCACACAGCAATGAATAAACAATGTACGTTTAATTATTCCCACTCTGAGACAAATGAAGAAGTCAACAATTTTGTATTTGTATGTGCGATTGACCATGGTCTTTATTGAGAGCTGATTAGCATAAATTAACTCTTTTTTAATCAAACTGGTCAGCAAAGTAAATATAATTAAAACAAAACAAACAACAATGAATGTAACTCATTACTTCGAGCAAATTATGTCGAGAGCGATCTGTAAGGAACCAATAGGGGGCCCGGCCGGGCGACAAAGTAATATCAATTGACTAGCCGTAACAATTCTTCCATTCGCCTGGCCATGCGAACGGGCTTCCCCCATCTCTTGCGGCTTTTTGCACAGACAAGAGGCATGGGTGAGCGAAGATGACTTCCCGCCGGAAACCCTGAGCGTTACACACGGCATAAGCCAGGCAATCTCAGCTTCAACGGACAGGGTCCCGCTCACCCCCCCATTCCCCAACCGAAAACGTGATGAGCCCAAACGACTTCCCGCTTAAGAACCTGGGCAATACTGATTGTATCTCCAGCTTACGGACAAGTCAGGCTCGTAAAATTGTATAAATACGGCAATAAAAACAGTCCTCTAAAAACACCAAATTTTGTCTCCCCTTCCTAACAGACCGCTTGCTCTAGTTTTACATTACCACAACGAATATATTTCTTATATAAGCGATTATAGGCGTCCAAATTCGCAAGAATGCCGCGATATGAACAAATTGAATGAAGATGAGTTAAATATGCACATCCCAAATATCTTTTGGAACATGAGGGCAGGAATTTGATGACATTGTCTACTCCACTCAAATGCGGGTGAAAACCAACCTCTCGAAAACCAAACTCTTTAGGTCAGAAAGCCGATTGATAAAAACGAGGGCTATATGTACCCCAAATGGAACATCTGACCGTATGCAAAGTTCGAGTTTAGGAAAATAAGATTGGGGAAAGCCCCGCAAGGCCCGTGTTATGATTCTGAACGCGACCAGGCGTAGCCCTTGCGTGAGTAGATCGTCATCAAATTCTCGCCACTAACTAACACTGTAAAGATTAATGTACAAAAATCGTCCCATCGGGCTTCGGATCGAATCGATCCCATTATACACATGCAATAGAAAAAATTGCTCGAAGTAGCTTTTGAATGCTCTAAAAGCCGGAAAATTAAAATTCGAAGAAAATCAGTTATCCAAGTGATAATGAATAAAGAAAGGGACTGAGATACAGTGATAATGCAGACGCAACCCTGAACTGGGAGCGAATCAAGTAAGGCTATAGATCCCTGAGCTAACACATAAACAGCTGTAACACAGCTGCGACTGTACATTTATAGTTCATCACTTGTATGTCTAGCCAGCCGGCCAAATAATGGCGGCTAGGGGTGGGAAGGTGGTAAAAAGTTTGTTCACGAATCTGACCATCTCTCATGAAGACCATAGAAAGAATGAAGCGAGCCGAGAGCACGCGGTGTATGGCGCGAACCTTTCTGGTTTTATTGCTGACGCCAATACTTCTGCGACCCCCTCCCTTGACCTCGAGGCGTGTGGTCACGGGTCGGTTCGCACTTCTCCGTCCAGATTGGGAATAACCTTTTTTAGCTTCTTGTACAGTTCACTAAAATGTATTATTCCCACTCTGAGACAAATGAAGAAGTCAACAATTTTGTATTTGTATGTGCGATTGACCATGGTCTTTATTGAGAGCTGATTAGCATAAATTAACTCTTTTTTAATCAAACTGGTCAGCAAAGTAAATATAATTAAAACAAAACAAACAACAATGAATGTAACTCATTACTTCGAGCAAATTATGTCGAGAGCGATCTGTAAGGAACCAATAGGGGGCCCGGCCGGGCGACAAAGTAATATCAATTGACTAGCCGTAACAATTCTTCCATTCGCCTGGCCATGCGAACGGGCTTCCCCCATCTCTTGCGGCTTTTTGCACAGACAAGAGGCATGGGTGAGCGAAGATGACTTCCCGCCGGAAACCCTGAGCGTTACACACGGCATAAGCCAGGCAATCTCAGCTTCAACGGACAGGGTCCCGCTCACCCCCCCATTCCCCAACCGAAAACGTGATGAGCCCAAACGACTTCCCGCTTAAGAACCTGGGCAATACTGATTGTATCTCCAGCTTACGGACAAGTCAGGCTCGTAAAATTGTATAAATACGGCAATAAAAACAGTCCTCTAAAAACACCAAATTTTGTCTCCCCTTCCTAACAGACCGCTTGCTCTAGTTTTACATTACCACAACGAATATATTTCTTATATAAGCGATTATAGGCGTCCAAATTCGCAAGAATGCCGCCAAACGAGATGTGACGCAACTCGCCGCCATATATATCGCATTTCAAAGTGCCTACAACATGCTTCCACGAATGTAAACTATCCTCGTAACATTAAAGTAGGGTAATCGTGCTGATTCAACTGTTGAACGCAAGTTAAGCCATTATTAACCAATTAATATATCATGCACTATCATCCATGTACGGAAGTTAATACCTCAAATACGGAAGACGAAGAAGCAATAGAGACATATGTTGGCATAAATATCATCTCCTAGTCAAGAAGATACAGTAACTCTACTATTGATACCTAATCATTACTACTGTACACGAGAAGAATAATACTGATTTACCATAGCCCCACTTAAACTTTATAACTCGATGTTAAGATCGACATAAAATCCGAAGCTAAAAATCACTAACGAAGCTATAACACTGGACGAGAAAGCGGGACATGGCGATTTAATGTTAGCCTTACAAAGCTATGGAGAAAGAATTAAATATGACCAAGAGTGTTGGTCGAGGGAGAGTGTTATTCGAGGGAGAATGTCCGAACATCGTACTCGCTTTATCCGCTACCGTGGACATTGGGTAGAGGGTCTGTTCCCACTCGTGGTATAACTGCCGTGGGTGAGTCCACTGCATGGAGAGAGTTGCTGACGTAATCCCGCGCTTCCTACTCCACGTGGTTCGAACTGGGAGGCCGAGGTTTCTTTCCCGCCGTCCTTTAGCCAGAAGATCTGCCCAGTGCACCATTGAGTCTCCAACTAACCATACCCGAGGCTCGTTACGCAATCCAGTGGTGTGTGTGAGTGACGAGGCTGCAAAAGGGGTAAGAAAACGAAAAACAAACAGCCAGCATTTCGGGTTCCAACACACTGAGATTCATTAAATTTCCCAAGCTTATTGAATAACAGGCAAATCCCTGCTCCCTTTCACAATTAAACTATTTGAATAAGTGTCACTTGAGAACATCAATTGCCAGCCTACCAGCTAACTGTTTGCTGAAAATGACATGAAACCATCAAAACCCCCTAGTTCCTAGACGAAATTCATTAGCCGTGCGTTTGGGAACCAACCCAACGGGGGAGCAGCGAAAATTATCAAAGGGGGGCGAAGGAAAGGGACCTACAATCCTGCCTAGCTGTACCTCTTTCCTAATCTTACTTCGAATGATAAGGGGTTTATCATAGGCTGACTTCAAATTTCTGGCCGACATGGGCACTCGCTCCCCAGTAAAACCAAGAGAAAAACCATTCGTAAAACCGTCTATTAATTTCCGCCCTTCTATCTGAGGTTCATACGATAGAAGGAAAGGTAGCATACATTGTAACTTAATTGGAGTTGGAGCTAATATTCTACTTGCTTGAGGTTGCTGATGCTTTAGTGCAGGCAAGCTCTCCGTGGGAGGCATTATTGCACAGAGTACAGTTGTGCCGGTACTGGCAACTTTGCCCTTTGTGACAATTTCCCGCATTGAACGCGAAGCAGAAGCCGGGTCGACGACGGCTAGCGGCCGCTCCTTCCTCCCGGCGCTGGGTGGAGCTCCACTCTCCCCGAAAGGAGTGTTGTCCCTGCCTACCTCCCTGTGGTGTCCCTGCAGGGCTGGCATACGGCCCAGCCCCATAAGCGCGAAAGGACTGAGCCGTTGCCACTAGCAACCACAACTCCGTGTCCACAGTTGCCCACGAAGATTCCGGCCGAGTAGCGTGGCGCAAACGAAACTGTATATCGTAATCGCGCCAGTTATAGTTTGACGCCGCTGCAGTTCTCACTATGCTCATATATTTGAGCAGCTCGCGAGACCTAGACATATGTCGCTCGGTAAATATGGAAACAAATACAAGCATAGCGCTTGTCCACTGCTCGATAGAGCGAATAACAAGCGGACGGGATTGGGGGCGGAGCTGAAAACCCCCGTTAGCCTGATCCAAAGCGAGGGTTAAATCTGAAGAAGTAGGGGAACCCTCTTTAAGCAAATGCCCAAGTTCAATGTATTCCCCTTTCCAAATCCGCTCGCGCATAGCGTGTTGGACGGTCAAACCCAATTCCTCGCAAATGCCGCGACGCATGCTCGGAAGGCCCGGTTGCGTCAATTGGGGTGAAAAATTAATGCCAGTAATAGTAGGATGAGCATCAATTAATTGAGGTGCGGTCAAAGCACTGTTCGACCCAACCCCGCTCTCTTCATGCCTCCTACTTCCCGCATCCTGCAAAATTAAAGGCCACGACTCACCCGATTGACTAGTAGTATATCCGTTATCACCCGTCGGCTGGACATCATCGCCTGCGCCGATCACATTGGGGATGGGCCTATCAGTCAACCCTGTCGTCCCTGAAGAAGAGGCCGTTGTCGTGGCTGATGTTGAGGTCGTCGTGGCGGAAATTCTGCCGGCAGCTGATGAAGACGCTGACGATGGCTGTCTTTTCTTCCGACCCGCCGCTTTCGCTGACTGCGGCGGAGCTGTATTCGCCGCCACTACGATGCCGGCACTCCGGCCCAGACGTCCTACTGATACTGACGATTTCCTTCCACGCCCCCGCTCCGATGACCGCTGCTGGGCTTTCGCTTTCGGCATCGTGACTATATTACTGATGACAAAATCAAGTTATTTACTCCTCTAATGCTGGGATAAGAGTCTATGTAGAGTGCAGGAGTGTTAATTAACCACAAAATGAAGGAAAGCGAAATGCGAATAAGAAATGGAAATAATACAGATTATTCCAAAGTTTGATCACGAAGTTATATAAAAAGTTTGTTCACGAATCTGACCATCTCTCATGAAGACCATAGAAAGAATGAAGCGAGCCGAGAGCACGCGGTGTATGGCGCGAACCTTTCTGGTTTTATTGCTGACGCCAATACTTCTGCGACCCCCTCCCTTGACCTCGAGGCGTGTGGTCACGGGTCGGTTCGCACTTCTCCGTCCAGATTGGGAATAACCTTTTTTAGCTTCTTGTACAGTTCACTAAAATGTATTGTATGTGTGGCAAAAATCCAATACACACCCAATTAATTCACAATTGTACAGTAATTCCCATGGTGATATGTTTTAATAAGAGGAGAGTTCTTCCATCAAATGTTGGTACAAAGGAATACAAAGGATAATTTATATTGTACTTCAATGTTCAACAGTACATGTAGGTCACATGATCTATTTTAACACTTCTCATTGGCTACATTCTTGAACCCATTTTATAAACATAATTAAAACAGTGCTTGTAAACTTGGCACCAAGCAGTAGGAAAAAAAAGAATAATACTGAAACAATATATTTAATTGTACAACCCTTGAACAATTGCATATAGGGTCAGGGTTAACAAATAATAAAGGAATTGTTAGATGTTATAAATAATCTCTTAGAATTGCCAGTTTGATTGTTTTTGTGAGAAGGGATATGAATTGAATGTGAATAGTGATTTGCATATAATCATTTCTTAGAAGGAATGCGGCATCCAATTGTTGTATGTGCATGTACAAATGTAGCTACAATGTACTTGGCTATTTTGATCATGCTTATGGCAAATTCTGGCCAACTTTATTTCAATTCCACAATACAATTGAGAATGTACAGTGTAGAAGGAAGAACTGATCCTGCCAAGAACAAAAATAGATATCTTGTTGAAATTGTTCAAAATCCTTCTAAGACAATGAAACCCTGGATTCATCTCCTTGTAAATAATATCCTTGTTCTATGTCAATGTCATATTTGTTGCCAATTTCATGTTGTGCCAATTTCCAAGAAAATTCTACATTAAATCCTATTATCCTGGTGACTTAAATCGTAGCAAGGGCTTTAGGTTGTTAAAATACAGTTATGATGGTGGTCCAGGCTCAAATAACTTATTTTAATCGAATCTGTTGTTTTGGAGAGGAAGTCCATCAACTTTGTCAATTAAAGTACATGTAGTGTTTCTGATCCAAAGAATATTTATATTCAATTTTTAATATTGTGAAGAATACAAAGGCTTGAGCTGCCTTAATCATCTACAACACTTACATGTAGATGTAGATGTAAAAGGTTAATGAAGCTAAAAGAGCTCATTTTCCTTGTATATATTTGCTATGAAGAAATTAAGAGAAAAGACATCAGTTTATCAGGGGCAGATCCTGGAATGATTGATCGATTTAATTTGTTTATTTTCATAAAAACACTCTGAACATCAGCCCTATTGCTGTTTAAATACATTAGAAGGAGAACACAGAATACAATCATCTCAAGATGGAAGATAAAAATCTAAAAGTACCAATTATCAATCATCATGTCAATTATTTGTCTTTTAAATCATGAAACTTATTTTAATTCATCAATCATACATAATAAACAATAAGTTATTGGATACTACATGCCCGACAAGCAGTAGATGCAGGTTCAAGTCCTGCTGGTTCCAAGATTTTTTCTGACTTGTTTTTCAATTACAGATTTACTGGGTGTATTAAAGCCATAAATATGTTTATATAATTGAAATTTCTCACAGGAAGCATTACAAAAAAAAAACACATCGTCTGTTTAGAACTTAAAGGGTGCTACCTCTGAATGCCCTTTTGGCTTCAAACAGATGATATATACGGTATTAAAATAATTTACATGTTTTAAATATTATCTTGATTCTGTGAAGGGGGTTGGGGACACAATCCAGAAGAAATATCTGACAAGCCCCGCCCCTGTAAATAGATTGAATAATAATAGTAATCTGAGTGAGTTTATTACAGTTTATAGCAGTGCACTTTGCACCCAAAATGAACAAGTTTGTTCAACCCAATTCCGTTGTCATAGAAAGTGTCATACATGTATTTGCCATACACTATTCCTGTATGCAGCTGCTACATGTACAGTACGTAACAGTGAGTGAAACACATTAAAGATTTCCTGCCTTCTTGCCAAACTAGTCAGCTGATCATGAGATCATCAAAATCAAAATGAAATTAAAGTCACACTGACAATCAGTCAAGGATTGTTTTGTAATTTACCTGTTCAAAGCAGAGTTGCCCTGGTCTAGTGGGTATGTCACTGAACACTGAAAAGCATGGTTCATGCTTCAAGTCCCAGCCATGGCACTAACATCCTTTGGCAAGATACTAATCTGCAGTGCCTCTCTCCATCCAGGAGATAATGTGACTGCTTTGCCACTGCCCTACATGCATGCATGTGAACCGTGCAAAATAGTATGAAAACTTTCTAAGGAGTGGAGATGGTGCACGCTTGTGTATTCAAGGGCTTAAAATCCAATGACCAGGGAGAAAAATAATAAATTACATTTAATGTGCATTGAAGTATCCTCTAATGTTCCAAATAAATATATGTAAATTAACACTATTGATATTATTCCTCCATTTCTGTCTTTGCTTGTCATGAAAGTATTTAATTAACCTTTTTTCGGTACTCATAGTTTTTTAATTCATTTGTTTAATGGGAGGGGGGGGGGGGAGTGGTGTTGATGACTGATAATCTATTTGTATAAGCATGTCAATAGGCAAATGATGAATTTCTGTCGGTCATGTGTTACTTGTGTTACTTTTAATAATTTAACCATAAAACAGGGCTGAACTCTAATACATGGAGGGGTCTTGTGCATACATGAATGATCCCCCAATTATTTACTTAGGACTGCCCCCAATTATTTATTTAGGACCGCCCCCTCCCGATGTGGGTATTTAAAGCCATACTGTACTAGAAGCACAACCACAAATTCCCCTCTAGCGCCATCTCAGGTCAGCTGGTCCCTTAACTCACTGCTTCCCTATCTCTGCTGTTGCCTCCTGTATCGAGTTCTTTGACTGCAAAGTGGGAATTACATGTACAGGGCTTGAATTAATCCAAGGCCACCAAGGCCATGGTCGTGGGCGCCCTTTGATTGGCCTCAATGCCCCTCTCATTGGCCTTAGAGATTTTGTGTGCCCTTTCCAATTCTTCCTATTTGCGCTGTAATATAGGAATGTGCCCTACAGAAAAGTGGCCTTGCCCTAAAAGCATTGAAATTTAAGGCCTGCATGTAGGTACATGTATTGGGTTATGCATTGTTGGCAAGTTGTCCATGAGATGGCGCTATGCAATAAACTTAATACAAAAGTGCAGAAAGTTCATCAGTTCAGTATTGCTTTTAAAAGGAGGCCTGTACAGTACATGTACAATATTGCTTGAAATATAGTAGCCACATTACCACCAAGTCACACCATGGTCTATGGGATAATGCATGCAGTCACGCGTGACACAGTGTGAGATGTCAACAATGTCAACTTTATTCCAAGCACTGTACAAACCCTCGATATTGACACCTGACTTCAACCCCCCCCCCCCCTCCCTTGAAACAGTTTGACAATGAGTAGCTTTTGTAGAAGTGTATCATTCAATTTGTAGAAATAATGAAATATATGATGTATTATAAATGTGGATTATTTAAGATGTGATTTGATTCTTGAGATGAACAATTTATTTCTCCATCCATATTCGGTAATGATAAAATGCAATCGATTTCTAATCATAATATAATTCAATCAATTTCTATCGTGATACAAAGAATATCCATTCTACTCGTGCTTACCGTGCAGGGCCTTGTCAATGTGTCTTAACCTCTATTACATGTACATGTAGCTGGTCTCCCCTTCATATTTACTCAGCTCAATAATAAAGCATCGCAATCAGTCTGACTGGTTTCTAAGCAAAAGTTCCCACCCCATCCCGTCCCTGTTTAACCCTCTCATTATTTAAGACAGTCACAGTTTTTGCACCAAACACTGCTTTAATGTGAAAAAGAACATGATGCCTTAAATTGTAGAGCATACAGAGTTTAATAACAACTGAATTATTCATACCCCTTGTAAATAGCATTTATTGGATTTTTTGTCACTCAAGAAAGAAAGGTAGATTGGGTGAATCAATTAATTGCTTTGTAGAAAGATTTCTTTTTTGTATTTTTTGATATGTCACATTCTCAAGAAACATAAATTGGGACAAATTAATTTTTGGCATATTTTTAAAATAACAAAACTTAGTCAGAATATGAATAATTTAGTCTTTAACTGTATGGTTTTCTAAAACTACATACAGGTAGAAATTATTTACAAAGTAAACGCAAGAGGAGGGGGGATTCTATCTTTGAGAACATTTTGAAAAATAATGACGGACAGTAGTTGGGTGAAAAAGGTAATGCTTGTAATGAGAGGGTTAATAACATACCGGTACTTACAAGTTACAATTTATGTGACATAATATTACCCACCTTCCTTCCAAATCCTCTCCCCTATACGGTAGAGAAGTGGGCTCTTTTGCTGCGCAGCAAAGTTTTTTTGGCTTGTCTGAACTGGGCTTTAGAGGGGTGCATTTGTTTCGAAGCCAGGCAACGAGAAAATAATATTTTGCGTTATACATGTACATTATGATCATTAACTGGCTACATTTGTAAACAAAAGCACCACAAACCCCCATGCACAGTTTCAAGTCTTTTACTTGCACCAGCCAAACTGCACCATTAATTAATATGTTGTGTTTACATGTACATTATGATCATTAAACTGGCTACATTTGTAAACAAAAGCACCACAACCCCATGCGTGGTTTCAAGTCATTTACTTGCACCAACCAAACTGCACCATTATCACTTGCAATGTTAATACAACCTCAAAAGCACACTGTAGATGCCACCCTCATTCACAATTTGTCCACACAACAGCACTATAATCGTTTCTAAAATTATAACTTCATCAAATATTTTATGGTATCGATATACCTCAGTCACACCGCCAAACCGACTCCAGACCAACTCCGAACCGGCTTTATTTTTTGCCATAGGGGTAATGGAATTTTTGGGTCGGTCTGTTTTCGGTCTGGTGTCGGTCTTGTCGGTGAGACTCGGGTATAACTATAAGCTTTGCAAGAACAGTATGTGTATAGTGTATGTGTATGCATGGTGGATACCTGTACATGTATGTGTTGTTCATGTATACTAATTTGTGGTTTACTGGTTGCTATTTTTGTTTTTATTAATTCAGAATGATAGATTACAGTGCCATAATTAAAAGCAATTAATTTCACCCCTCAAGATGTTTATTGCTAACTACAAAGGAATTTAACAAGGATTTTCTTGTATGGTACTAATTTGTGGTTTATTGTTTTTTATTTTTATTATTTAGGATGATAGATTACATTGCCATAATTGAAAGCAATTAATTTTTCCCTCAACATTTTTATGTGCACTGCAAAGCAAATCACCTACCTGTAGTTATTTTTATAGTGACATAATCCATACAATTAATTTTTCCCTCAACATGTTTATGTGCACTGCAAAGCAAATTAACTACCCATAGTTATTTTTCTGGTGACATAATCCATACTACACTACCGGTATATTAAATTGTATTACATTTTATAGTCAGTTATTGATGTAGTTAGCAACATTTCATGTCTAGTATTCTCTGTTCATGTCTAATGTTTCATTTGCATCTAATAACGTAGTAAACTGTGTGACTTATGACATTTATTTCTCTCTTTCTCTTTCTTTTCCTTTTTTCTTTTTCTTACCCTTCCCTTTAATATTGCATGTGAAAAAACTTAAATATCTTCTATTATTTATTCATATTCTATGTCCTATTATATATTCTCTTTGAAACTATTTTTTATTATCTATTCTCTTTGAAACTATTTTTTTGTCTTTTCTTTTTTTCATTTGCAATCCATGCAACTCTTCATTAATTATTAATTTTCATCAATAATTTCTCATTTGATTTACCTCCTCATACTCCTCTGCACGCACATGACATTGTAACATTCTGAATGATTTAATCCATTTACTCCTTCTTTCTCATCATGTCGCCTCATTATACTTTTATCTCTATTATCAAATATCTTTTCTCTACTTACTCCTGTTGTTTCTTAAAATCATTTCTTTCTGATCTCTCTCATCTCATTGAATCATAATTCTAACATCAAATGACTTCTCTAAACCTCAATTTTTTTTCACAAATTTTCACTTTTTCTATAATTTATTCATTTTTTTTCTCCCGTTCCGTCCACCCCCAGGTATACCATTGAGCTAACTCCTGGCTTCGTCTTTCCCTTTCATTTATACCTCATCCCATTCGCAAGCATAGTAGGAATATGTTTCATCGTAATGTTGTGCTTCATGGTAAGTTTAAAAAGGACCTCAAAATCTAGACGGTAACCATGACCACCCGGGTATCACACATGGTAATATACCTTTGAACTCTAGCGGCAGATTTGTGATGATATTTTGCGATCCGTTTCCCCAAGCGTACGGAACAAACTCCTAGCATTGCCAAGAAAACAGTTCTTCACTCTACTTCTTCAAAACATCTGAAAACATACCTCTACAATTCTTATTGATTTGTTCATAATTTATTATTAGCCTCCGGAAAAGGAACTCAATAATCCAATTATCATTTATTACTATTTGTAATATTTTCTAGACTTTGTTCAGTATGAAAGCGATTGCATTATATTTTTATTGGCGGATCAACATGTGACGCTTCATGATGCAATCGGGTTGTCCCGATAGAAAGTCTTTGAAATCTTACCTCGGACCTGCAAATGAGAATGATTCTAACAGGCATGCATTCATGGAGGTTTGTTTTTACCCAAACCGTTTCCAGGGGAAGTCTTGTCATCATGACACTGTCATGCACCTTGGAGGGGACAGAATTTTGCCTGTTTGGAACCAGAAGGGTGTTAACTTTCACACAGACTTGAGTCCCTTCTGGCGCTGATCAGATGATTTGTTAGTTTTTAAAGCCAAAATCTTACAACAACTCGTCGCCAGAGTTCGATGTGGGATAACTATCTGTGGTACCCGGATTTCGATAGAGTACTAGTCTACTAGATATCACTGACCAGGGTCCAGATCCTTTGTCTGCGTTAGGGTCCAGCTCCTGGTCCAGTTCCTACAGTATGTCTTCTTGGTTCCCATTTCATAGGAGTCTACCAAGATCGATAGCCCTCACCCTTCCCGTCTCTTCCCTTTTATCACGTTGCTCTTCCTTTTCATTGATCACTCCCTCCCCCCCCCCCACCCTTCTTCTTTTTTTTTTCTTTTTTTTTTACCTTTATGCTTTCTTTAGGCATGACTCTTTCCTTGCACTTCTTTGATCATGGCTGCGTCCATACAATGTCTTCTTTAGTGCTACTTTCTTGTTTTGTTTTGTTTTTTATTTCAGTAGTACTGATGCATGTTTTGGTAGATGTATTTTTATGACTGTGAGGGGATTTGTTTAGCATAACCATGAGCTTAGCAGCAATAATTGAACAAAAAGTAACTGCTCTTTTTCCATATTTCGCATCAGAAAGATTCTGTGTGAGCCAATTGGGCCTTATAAAAGAGAGAGAAGGACCCCCTCCCCCGGATAAAATGTCAAATTACTGTTCCTGAATTCTTCTTTTTCTTCATCTTCTTGTTATTCTTCTTTTCCTTCTTCTTCATCTTCTTCTTGCTACTCCTCCCCTTTCTTCTTCTTCTCCTTCTTCCTTTTCTTCTTCTTCTTCTTCTTCTTCTTCTTCTTCTTCTTCTTCTTCTTCTTCTTCTTCTTCTTCTTCTTCTTCTTCTTCTTCTTCTTCTTCTTCTTCTTCTTCTTCTTCCTCTTCCTCCTCCTCCTCCTCCTCCTCCTCCTCCTCCTCCTCCTCCTCCTCCTCCCTGTCCTCCTCCTCCTCCTCTTCTTCTTCTTCTCTTTTATATGTCTTTTCTTATTCTTCTATTATTATTCTCTTCCTCTTCTTTGTCTTCTTTTAATGCCCTGTTTGTCATTCAGAGTCAGATTGTGATGGAAAGTTGGAGTGCAAAGACCTCAGTACTCAGTTATTCAATCCATTACTTCTTTAACTCAAATATCAAGTAGACACAACCATAGTTTGGTTGAACAGGCAGCGCAAATTTCCTTCCAAACCATAGTATCTTCATTGGACTCAGTAAAGACCCAGTAAGATTCGGGAACATTATTCAATTTTTCTCAGAAAAGCGCAAATCACTTTGAACATCTTGCATTTTGAGAGCATTGAAAGCGCTCTGTCTCATGGCTTTGCTGCCATTTTCATCTTCCTCATGCATGTTGTTGATAGTTTCATCTTGTAGTCTGTGTTTTGTACTTGAAATTATTAAATGGCTGTTTCATCAAGCAAGCATACTAGATACCTATCATTAATCTTGCACATACTAATATGCTTCTGCTTATGTTGGCACTTGTAGGGTACGTTTTAGTTGCATGTACTCCAGGTATCGTCTGTTGTTTAGCCAGAGGGCGTTACGTCATACCTGTACATGTATGCCTTAACACAGAGTTAGTGCCTTTCAGGCTCTGGACAGTTGATATGTGCCGTATAAGAAGTCTCATCTGAATGCTCCTTTTCTAACGGTGTATATTCTTTATGTTAGCATGGAACCCCTTTCACACTCACACTTTAATAGATTCAGATCTGTATCTTATAGTCCAATGTGAATGCTCCCATTCTAGCTGCACACATTCCCTATGTTAGCATGAAACCCTTTTCACACCCACTCTTACCTTTAGACCTGTATTTCAACTATGCTATTGTCTAACAGGTGGGTGATGGCGCTCTACCCTTTCACATATTATCCCTGGAGTTATTACTTGCTTCCTTTCCTTTGTATGAGCACTTCTTGCACTGCTTTCCTCTTCCTGTATGCGGTGAGTATTCCATTCCTACCCCCGTCCCCCTTCCCTCTTCGCTCCACCGCACCCCCTCCTCGCCCAACCTCTCTCCTCACCTTTCCCCCCTCATCTCCCTGCCTCTTTGTCGTTTGCCATCGGGTCTGTGGTAGTTTTAAGCTCTTATGGATGTGTTCATACGCTGATTTAATTCAATTGTGATTTAATGGAGTAGAAGATTATTGAGTCTTGGAGATTGGTTGTCCATGTACAACGCATGCTCCTGCAACAATTATAACAGAATTCCTAAATTCAATCATGGATCAGGCATTACACCTAAACCTCACAAAGAAAATCCAACCCTATCCCGAATGATAAGCGCAAAATAAGCATGACACAAGTCAGAGGTCCAATATTAGACACGCGCAAGGCAAGGACGCTTATTTTGCGCTGATTTTTAAACCATGGGTTATGTAAATGAGGGTTTAAACCATGGGTTAAATCTAAACCTCCGTGAATTTGGGCCTATATGTTTGACGAAAAAGAGCCTGGAGCGATTGCCGCCAGATCAAATATCGGATCACCTGAAAATTTGGCGCAGTGTCCATAATCAGTCGATTCATTCTTGGGCAATCCTCAGTGTCGAGACCTGTCCCCCGTCTCGTCTCTCACCAATCATGACTCACTTTGTGCACATTCCGTGAGAGAAATCTGATAACGGCTCCATTCAAATCCGTTTCATTCATGTATGAACACATCCCCGTAGAGCTTAGGACTCAGTGATAGACCAGTGACAAGGCCTTGCAGGTAGCATGGAGGTTTAGCTTGGATATTCTTTTGTTTATTTTCTCCCCTGTTTGGTCATTTTTATATTATGTTGTGTTTTCAGGTACCATGTGGTCCTTTTAGCCACTGAAACCCCATCCCTGGGATTTTACTTATTACCTTTCATAAGCGTCACGTCCACTTGTCTCCTCTTCTTTGCCATGTATGCGGTAAGTAGGGTCGTCCGATACCCCTCCCCCCCTGCCCCTTTATTACCCCCCCCCTTCCCCCGCCCCCCTGCCCCTTTATTACCCCCCCCCCCCTCCCCTGCCCCCCCCCCCCCCTCCCTCCCCTACTATCCTGCCCCTTTGAAGCTGTGTACTGGTTCAAAGCATCGTTTGTTGAAGGAGCATTGGTGGAACCTGGAAGTTTATAAACGTTCCATCTTCATGTCTCGTCTTCTTTGCCATCTATGCAGTAGGAAGGGGCATCAAGGCTCCCTCCCCTCCTCCCCAACCCTTTATTACCCCCACCCCCTGTTTCAATGGAAGCTCCATGAAATGTCTGCTCGTACAAGGTACTGTATTTGAAGGAGCTTTAATAGAAGTTGATTCATATTTCATCTTCATGTCTCCCTTTCTTTGCCATCTATGCAGTAGGAAGGGGCATCAAGTACCCCTGGCATCCTCCCTGCCCCTGTAATCCGCCCCCCCCCCCCCTCCCCCTTAAATGCCCCTTCAAAAAGGCATTTATTAGTGTCGCATCTACACGTCCATGTATGTCAGCCCCGTTTGGGGTAAGTACCGGTACATGTAGATGTGTCGCCCTCTTTGATGTAGCTGGTAAGTACATTTATCTAGTGCCTTCTTTGATAATATATAACCTGGAGCAATTGTTGCTGGAGCAACTGTCTGATCACCTACTGGTCTTGCATGTCTCTTCGTGAGATAAAGGTAAGCACTATGTTTATACATCAGGGCCCTGTTGCATAACAACTTGTTATCTATAACAACTACCACTTACAGCGTGTCCACACACAAAACAATTTATCCCGAAACTCTATAACGAAACGTCGTATAAAGAATCATAGTCTAAATTTCAAAGTGTCCACACACAAGAAACGTCATATAAATAATCATCGTATAGATTCAAGGATGTCCATAAACAGAAGAAAGTAATCCTGAAACTCTACAGTCTGGTCTCCTTTCGCTCGAGGTCACGTTAAGCCCCGCCCAGTTAGTTACACTAGTTACACTCTCCCTGTCCACACACAACATTTTCGTGATTAGGCGTGATTCTTTATCGAGTTTCAGTTCGAAACGATGCCCAAACCTGCGTTTCGTTAGACTAGTTTCGTTATACGACGTATCGTTAGTGAGCGTCCACACCTACAATTTGCATCGTAAAACTATCGCGAAACGTATAGCTAGTCATGACTAATGATGGAAAATGTTGTGTGTGGACAGGGGGTAAGACAAATTTGTTGATAGCCAATCAAATGCAAGGATTTCAGTAGCTAAGAAATATCATAACTTGTTTATTGATAACAAGTTTAACACCACTCATGCCCTGCATATGTTCTTGGATGATGCATTAAAGATGTATTTAACATCTAATGCATTTGAACTTCAGGCACTACCAGCCTAGAGTAGCTTTATCTATCAACAGAGATCTACATTTGGGATTGTAGTTGACATTGTGTTAGTTTGTCTGGTGGGCGTCGTTCAATTTCGAATATTTACGCAGGATTGAGCATACTATGGATTGAACCAAAACATTGTTGGCTTTTACCTTGGATTTAGAAGCATTTATTAAAGGGATCGTTTAACAATGTTAAATCTGAGATACACGGCCCTACTTGTTATCAGTGTCTGTGATATGGTGTAACATTGAAACAAATTGCGCTTCAAAATGATCAAGAAGTGCCTCAAAAAAGTAAAACATCTTTGAGTGACCGGTTTTACCATACTCGTTTTCTTCAGTAGACTATAGTGTTTAATTCCAATCATAAATATCTTGATAACCAGACAGGCAATAGGCTTGTAAAAGTCATGGGGTTCCTGACTGACCTAAAGGTTTATACATTATAATTATCATTGCAGCATGAGCTAAATCCAGAATTTTATTTCAGAATCTGAGACAAAGTTACCAGATCCCTTTAAAGATGAGAAGTGTTTTTTGCAAATTTATCATGTACATGTAAGCTTTTGCTTCACTTATCATAAGTTAACAACTTGAAGCTTGCATTATGATATCAACAAGCTGTCAGTGAAACGCACCCATCTTCATTCATTATTCACTGATGAAATTTTGATAGCCAGGTTTATGCTTTTCATCTCGGCGCATGTACATGCATTGTATGCATTACCATGAACTAAAATATCAGCCAAACATTTGTCAGTGTTCGTACCTATTGAACCATAGTTTGCTTCCTTGTTTTATATAAACTCCCATCTGCTTTTTGCTTGGACATGGTATTACATGTACAATAATACAAACAGGTAAGTTGAGAATTCATGGCATGCCCTTTAATTCTCTTTTTCTGTACTATTGGTGGTTAAAAGTCGTTTTTTCCAAACCTTCGTAATGCCGGAGGTTTGTTAATCTGAATGTTCATGATTCCAAAAGTTAAATAGGGCTCATTGATCCTAAGGTTCGTAATACCGAAAATATTCATAATTCTGAAAATGAAATAGGGTGCGTGATTCTGAAAATGAAATAGAGTTCATAATTCTGAAAATGAAATAGGGTTCATAATTCTGAAAATGAAAGAGGGTTCATAATTCTGAAAATGTGATTAGTTTCATAATTCTGAAAATGAAATAAGGTTTCATAATTCTGAAAATGAAATTAGGTTTCATAATTCTGAAAATGAAATAGGTTTCATATTTCCGAAAATGAAATACTGGTAGGTTTCATAATTACGAAAACAAAATAGGTTTCAAAATTCTGAAAATTAAATAAGGTTTCATAATTCTATTTCAGATTCTAAGATCATTATCAGAATAACTCGTCTTCCAAATTTTTAACCTTCAGAGGAATGAACCTCCAGAATTGCAAGGCTTCTGAATTTTAAATTCGGAAAACGACAAGTAAGAGCATGAGCATTGATGTGTAGCACAACTAGTGCATAGGATCTAGGAGATGTCACTGGTGTACGTGTATTATAGTTAAACTTAAAGAGAAGGTTGAGTTGTGGGGAGAGGTGAAAAATAATTTGTGAGCGTTATTGTTATAATGCAAGTGTGGAAGAACATCAGAGTACAAATGTCCCCTAAAAAGCATGGCTCTTCAAATGCCTTCAAATTCTAAAAATGAGGCACGATTTTTAAGCCACATGTTTCTGCAGTCCCATATACATCTTTCTGTGTACAGTGCTTGTTATACTTTACCAAGACTGGGACAATTTTCTTGACTCCAGAACCTTGCAGTTCACACCAATACTTATAATAACATACCAATACTTATAATAACATACCAATACTTATAATAACATACCAATACTTATAATAACATGTAAATGCTACATGGTCAACCTATTCTGATCGATTCCACACCGTTTCTTTCACAATGCAATCGCATGACCAGGGACCCGTTTTACAAAGCCTTCTTTCACTGACAATTAAAGGAAACCAAAACCTTCATACTAAGTTACTTTTATTGTAAAGTTTAAAAGATTTGAATAAAATCAGTGAAAATTTGAACAAAATCGGGCAAGGAATAAGAAAGTTAGAGCCTTTTGAAATGACTAGTCACTAGAGGGCGGTATTCAATTTGATGACATCATCTGTGAACAACTCTCCATGCCTTTTGTACATAAAATTTCACAATTTTTTTATTTTCATCGTATTCATTTGTGTTCTTGATCCGACTTCATAACATCTGAAGTATCATTTGGCATTCTATATATTGCTTTCAGGGGAGTACATTATCTCAATCACAAGAAAGAAGGAAAAACATGAAATTTGATGTACAAAAGGCATGGAGAGTTGTTCACAGATGATGTCATAAAATTGAATACCGCCCTCTAGTGACTAGTCATTTCAAAAAGCTCTTACTTCCGTATTCCTTGCCCGATTTTGTTCAAATTTTCACTGATATTTTTCAAATATCTTAAACTTTACAATAAAAGTAACTTAGTATGAAGGTTTTGGTTTCCTTTAATAACAAAAATCTGTGACAAATCTGCTGATAACCAATCAGAAGCAAGGATTTCAGTAGTTTATAACAACAAAAAATCATTTGTCACCGATGTCAAGTTTTGTAAACCCCCCCCCCCCCCCCCCCAGAACTCAACTTCATCTTTAAACGCAACTGGAAAGTAAAGATAATGAGAGTCTTTTACCAGCCAGAAATACGTTCATCAGGCATGCATGTCTCCCCCTAACAGGTATAGGATCGCTCTGTATCCTCATTATTTTCTTTGGATATATTACTTTTCGCCTTTCGTTGTCATCACTCTCATCTGTACTTCTTTCTGCTTCGTATTCTCGGTGAGTTACGGTGTCTAAGGGGGTCTGCTCGCTATTTATAAGGACTGCTATTATAAAAGACGGCTATTCATGTACTCACACGTTATGGATAGCAGTCCTTATGAATAATGGTCCTTACGAATAGCGGTCCTTATGGATAGCAAGCTTGACCCTGTTAAGTCGTATGGTCATTTCTTTGTTGTGTCTTGTAAGTATGGCTAAAAGTTTTTTTGTTAAATAATAATGAAAATAAATAGATTAAATTGATGAATAGAATTCATGGCCTGCAAACTAGAATCTGGAAGGTAAGTTACCACCTAAATTATTCATACTCTTACCAAGTTACATAATTTTTAAAGTATGTTATAACAAAATATTTGTCCCTCTATATCTTTATGAAACGTGATGTATTTAAACTTCCTGGTACATCTCAAAGTATTCTTCAAAGGCCCTGATTTAACCAGTCCACCTTTTATTCTTGAGTTACAAAAAAACACAAAAACATCAATTGTACATGTATAAGGTTTTTTACTATTAAAGTTTAGTTTAACTGATGTACATGTACACATACAGTGTATACATGTAAGTAGACAATACTGAATACGGTATGTACATGTATGTACATGATTTTTTTTTCTTTTTGAAGTACATGTACAATGTAAGTGGACCCTCTACTGTGTATGTGCATGTACACCTGTACATGAATTTCTTTAAAATGTAAAAGATACTTGTAGATTCTACATTTTCATGACTGTATTTCTTGCTCTTTGACCAGAATAGAGTACAGGTTTATCCGTCTCTTTGATGAATGTAAGTATGGAAATCACAAAAATCACAGGTCAGAAATGAAAGTTTAATATAATTTTAATTTCTTCGTTGAAAGGTCCCTTCAGAGAGGTAAAGCATACTCTTGTTCCCTACATGTATTTCTCTATTATCCCACTCTCTACTGGAACCAGGGACCTGTTTCACAAAGCCTTTTTTCAATGACAAATGACAAAAACCAGTGACAAATCTGCTGATAACCAATCAGAAGCAAGGATTTCAGTAGCTTATAACACAAATTGTCATGTGTCACTGATGACAAGTTTTGTGAAATGCCCCCCCTGGTGATTCTTGTGTTAAGTCAATGGGAATGAGAGAGTTCAGTCGGAGTCAACAGGTTACTCACTGACCAAGTAGAAATGTCTGTTCTTGCTTCTCTTCGTTTTTATTTATTTACCCAATTTTCACCCCCCCCCCCCCCCAATCCTGACCCTTGGCCCGTAGTAGGCCCCGTACCCCCAAACTTGGCATCCCCTACCCCTCTCCAATGGGGACAATGGTGTCCATGCGAAAACAAAGGATCTGGACTCAATTTCAATTCTATATGAAAATGTGATGTTTTCATTTTATATAAGGAATAAAATGTGATGTAATCATTTTATATAAGTAATAAAATGTAATGGTTAATTTGATATACTGTAAGTAATAAAATGTGATTGTGATGTTTAATTTGATATAAGTAATAAAATGTGATGTTTCATTTGATATAAGTTACAATGAAAACAGAATGCTGTGGAATTACACTTAGTTAATAAATTTGAATTTGATACAGTGTAGTTAAGTTTTTATTTGTAACATATATAGCCATATAATATTTAAGAGTATTTAGTATAGGCTGTTATTAAATTGTAATTGTCTTGTGACTTTGATATAATTTTCTTGTAGTTATTACTTTTGCATTTAAAAAAGAGCATAAGCATGAGCAAATAAGGACATGTTTTAGCGGAGGCTATTATTGAATTGTAATAATCTTGTAGCCAAATCCATTGATGGATTTTTCTTGAGGTATTTCTTTTAAATTTAAAATAAAGCGTAAGCATATTGAAATAGAATATTGACAATTTTTCTAGATTGTAATATAAGGATTGTTCATGATTGAAATAAGTTTTATTGTAAGGGGATTTGTAACAGCTGGTATAATAAAGATATTTCAAATATTCAGAAATGAACATAACACCAGCAAAAAATTGGGTTTAACATAAATATTGTGATATCCATTGCGTTCCACAGATTGCAAAGTATGTGAGAGACCAGCGAAGGCAAAGGAAAGCCAGACTCTCCCGAGACCATCTCAAAAAGCTGCCTATCAAGAAATTCAAGAAAGGTATGTTTGGTCATTGTCGTATCCGGACACCTACCCCCTGGACAACTACCCCCAGGATAACCACTCCCAGTCAACTTCCCCTTAGGACAACTACCCCCTAGGGCAACCACCTCTAGGCCGACTACCACCCAGACAACTACCCCCAGACAACTACCCCCTAGGACAACTACCCCCTGGGACAACTAGTCCCTGGACAACTATCCCCGGACAACTATCCCTGGACAACTATCCCTGGACAACTACCCCCAGGCAACTACCCCCGGACAACTACCCCCGGACAACTACCCCCTGGGACAACTACCCCCTGGGACAACTAGTCCCTGGACAACTATCCCCGGACAACTATCCCTGGACAACTATCCCTGGACAACTACCCCCTAGGACAACTATCCCCGGACAAATATACCTAGGACAACTACCCCTGGACAACTACCCCTTAGGATAGTTGTCCGGGGGGTTGTTGTCCAGTGTCCTAGAACTGGGGGGGGGGGGGGTGTTTCACAAAGATCCTAAGTAGAACTTAACACTAAGTGGGACATATACATTATTGACAGCCATTGGAGCCTTAAAATGAAATATATTCAAAAGCAGAAATTCAAGTATTTTAGACTTTTTATAAATTCCACATCCAGAACATGAAATCTCCTTGATGATAGAAAATATGAATGATTTGAATCAACAATTAATGCCTTTCAAAATAACTTTTACTAAATATTTTCAAAGATGCTAATGGCTTTCCATAATTTTTAAGTCCAACTTAGAGATAAGTTCAACTTGGGATCTTTGTGAAACACCCCCCTGGTCATTGTTGATCTAAGAGATGATGATTGGTATATGTACCACAAAATCAAAGAAGAGCATTGAAGAGAGTCATACTGAATCTATTCATATTGCACTCATCAAGAGTTATTGTAAGGAAAAGGTTAATATATACATGTACAGTGAATATGCTTTTTAGTAGATCACCCCACTTTATTTAGCCTTTTAAATGTATGTATTATGATTATATCTTTTGTCATATCTATTACCATGTACATTATGTTCCTTTATTGTATGATTATTTATAATTATTACCATGTATATTATGTTCAATAATAATAATGAACATTTGTATAGCGCCTTTTCTACAAGTAGATACAAAGCGCTTAATTAACATATACAATGAACAATTAACAAAACAGAAAGATGCTTAACAACAGACATGTATGTAACAATATAGGAATGAACAAAATAAAGGGTAAGACAGGTAATAGAAGAGCAAGAACAAGTGCTGGTAAGCGGGCATTAGTTAAACAAGTGTGTTTTGAGGTGTTTTTTGAAAGTCATTAGAGAATCAGCAGTTTGTACAAAATTGGGGAGATTGTTCCATGATTTTGGAGCAGTGGCTATGAATGCCCGCTTTATTATACCAGCATTGGTTCGACACCTTGGGGTATCTAAAACTGTACGAGTGTTGGATCTTAGGTTGTAACTGGAGTGCCTAACATGAACGAGATCAGTAAGATATGAGGGAGAGAGATAGTGTAACGACTTAAAGACAAGGGTGGAGGTCTTGAAGAGCACTCGCTGTTGAATAGGAAGCCAATGCAGAGAGTTCAACAAGGGCGTGGTGTGTGTGCTCTTTGGTTGTTTGAAGATGAGGCGTGCAGACTGGTTCTGGAGAAGCTGAAGACGGTGAATGTTCTTTGCTGTTGTGCCACTCAACAAACTGTTACAGTAATCAAGACGAGATAAAACTAAGACACGGACTGCAGCATGAGTGGTACTTTCGTCAAGATATTTTCTAATCCTGCATAAGTTCCGGATATGATATTTGACAGTCCTGACTACATTTGAGACGTGAACATCTGGCAGCATGAGGTTGTCAAAGACGACGCCAAGAATACGCAGCTTCTTTGACGGTTTAATCACAGTCCCATCATGAAGAGTTAGAGTGAAGTTCTGGAGCAATCGTTGATGGACTTTCGAAGCAAAGACTACTAACTCAGTTTTGTCTTGATTAAGTTTCAATTTGTTGGATGTCATCCACCTGTAGACATCTCTCATTGCATCCCGTAGTCTGCATGCAGCATGATCAACAGAGTCCTGGCTAGAAGGGTCGCATTGTATATACACCTGTATATCGTCGGCGTATACATGATAGCCTATGCCATGACTGTAAAGGATATCAGATACAGGTTTCGAGTACTGTAGAGGTGTTGTGGTCGAGTGGATACGTCACCGGACTGACGATCACAAGGTCCACGGTTCGAGTCCCACCGCGGCACTAATGTCCTTTGGCAAGACATTGATCTACATTTGCCACTCTCCACCCAGGTGTTAAATGGGTACCCGGTAGGATGCAAAAGCCAATGTGGTATGCTTAGCAATTTGAGCCTAGTAGCTCTTGTTGGAATGCTCCCCAGGGAGTGGAGAAAGTGCATTCATTGTGTGCGGGCAAGCCAGAATCCGATGACCGGGGGTAATAATGTAAAGCGCTTAGAAACTCGGATATTCCCGATGTATTAAGCGCTATATAAGCAATAATATTATTATTATTATTATTATTATTATTACTGTAGCTTAACACTGCTAGCAGTACAAGTGAAAGTGCAGCAAAATCAGTCGAAAACATATCCTAAAATCTCGCTTTAATCATTCATGTTAAACCACTCAAACACTGTCCAGTAGGATGACAAGGTCCCAAAATGAATGTTGATATAAAAATTGAAGGCAATAGTAGTCAGGAAACACATATAGTAACACAAAATCAGGAGAGCATCCTGAGAGTGGCAGCAGTAGTAAACAGCGCCTTAAGCATCCGGCATAGACGAAGTATTATGTTATTTTCAATAAAATGGAAACAAATCAACTTCAAGCTTGAATATAATATAAGATTAGGCTCTGATTGGCTGGTGGGAGTAACAGGAAGCTAGAGGTAAAAGTAGCTGTTTAATAAACCACCCTGTTAGCAAGGGTCGCCATTACAAGTTTAAAGGGCACTCCGTCCCTTGTGATAAGTTGATTTGTATGGAAGCAGAAAAATAACAGAAACAAAATGGCAAAAGTTTGAAATGGATCGGACCAATAGTAAGGTAGTTATGAATGTTTGAAATGTGAGATCACTAAGTCTATCCGCATCTCAAATTGGTAGTTCGGTCATTGGATTGTGATGTAGGACGTGGATAACTCTCCCATTTGCTGTGTACAAAAACATCACTAATTTTTGTTTTTCTCATTAGTTCCTTTTCTTGGGGGCACTACTCAAAATACTCAAAAAAATGTATATCATATCTAGCATATTATTGTAGATCCTCCAAAAAGAATAGACCCTCCTGAGCCATGAACCATGAAAAATTAATTTTTAGTCATTTTATATGTTGGAACTGATGGGAAAGTAGTCCGGCACTACATCACATTGACATAACCGCTTCAGCCAATTTGAATTGCCCATATATATATATAGTGATTACAACTTTAATATATTCATAACTTTCTTTATTTAGTCAGATTTATTTGAAACTTTCATCAGTTTGCTTCTCTGAGTTTTCTGCTTTCGTTTAGAGTAGTTGTCTATTTGGGTTGGATATCCCTAGTTCCAGTCTTAAAATACATATGTGAATGAAGCGTCTGACCCAAAGATATCCACACTGTCACAAGAAAATGATTTGTGGATGTGTCTTTAAAAATTATCTCTCATAAATGACCCTTCCTTATGAATTTATCTTTCTGTTTTTTTCATTTCTTCAGGGGATGAATATGATATATGTGCTATCTGCCTAGATGACTACGAGGAAGGCCAAAAGCTGCGCATACTGCCCTGCAACCATGGTAACGAATTACATACAATTAAGTGTTTTTGAAATTTAAATTCCAATCATAAATATCTTGATAATCCGACAGATGATCGGCTTGTAAAAGTCATGGGATTCCTAACTGACCTAAAGGTTTATAATTATGATTACAGCATGAGCTAAATTCAGGATTTGTAATACCGTACAAAGATACCAAATCCCTTTAAGGTCGACTGACACTGTCAACTTATTGGGCCTTCTGTTCCTTCTTTGAGAGGATTTACTACGCTAACATGCTCCAAGATCGAAAGCTGAAAAGACCCAATATTTTTTCTATCTTTCATATATCTTTGTTTTCTCAGTCTCACAGGCTGTCATTCTCTTGGGCTGTCAGTCTGTTTGGCTGTCAGTCTCATGGCCCGTGAGGTCTAGACTCTAGACCTTTTGGAACATTCTCTCTCTACTTGTCCCAATATCATTTTTTATATTTTACGTCATTTTATCAAAGATAAAGAATTAAGGTTGCAATTTGGTCTTAGATTAGTTTTATGGTTGAGGTATGGGTGAAGTGTAGTGTTTTTACCAGGGTTGAAGTTAAGAATTTGGTTAGTGTTGGAAATTGACCGCTAAGAATTGTCTCATTGGCATGTGTCATACAATGCTCCAATAAAAAATGCCTTGGAAAATTTATTCAATATCTCCTTTGTACCGTTCTCCAGCTTACCACTGTAAATGCATAGACCCCTGGTTGACGAACAACCGTCGCACCTGCCCCATCTGCAAGCGCAAGGTCATCCCTCCGGGCATGGCTGACTCTGACGAGGAATCTGACTCCGAGGCCGGCGACGCCCCAAACGAGAACACGCCTCTCCTATCTAGCATGCATTCGGATAACCTGAGCGACCATGGCGCGGTGGGTGGACTCGCCGAGACGGCGACTCCGCCCCCATCCCCGATGACGTCCGTTGAAGGCGATGACTACCCGCCCATCGACACCTTGATCAAGGTCGAGTCGGATTCAGAGTCTTCTGGGAGCTTCCCGCTTGAGGAAGCCAAAGGGAACATCCAGGAACCACCCAAAAGTAACGTGCTCAGCGTGACCGTGCATTCTGAGAACGAAATAGACCCCAGCACAAGTAGTGCTCCCAAAGTCTGAATCTCCACATGTAATGGGACAAATCGAAGGAATGAACTGCGTGAATCATCGTCACCCGCTAGCAATTGACATCACGGAACCTTGAGGATAATGAAACACAGAATGAATGACTGACGGAATGGATTGAATGAACAAAGACGAATCGATTTATCGTATCGTTATCACAATGATTCATTTATCGCACTCGGTTGTGGGGAACCGCCAAATTTAGGAATGACTCACTGACGGAATGGATTGAATGAACAAAGACGAATCGATTTTAACGCCAATTTTGTCGTATCGTTATCACAATGATTCATTTATTGCACTCGGTTGTGGGGAACCGCCAAATTTATGAACGGCGCCCTCACTCCACCAATGGCAGGCAGTCGCATTTCCTGTGATACCCTCCATGATTTTTGCACTTTCATGGTGGGAAATTTTCCTACGGCATCAAAGAAGGAGTTGGGATGAATTTGAATTCCAAAGCAGCTGTCGCTTAATGTACACGTATCTAAGACAAGCTAACGGACGCTAGCTTCAGTTGTCACGGTTGGCAGGTTCTGCTAACTGATTTTTCTTGGCACTTGTCTTTGAAGTATTGAATGTGATTATCATATGGTCCGTTTGTAGCCAAAAGGGCGTTTAACTCTGTTCAAGTATATGAGTTAATTCCATTCTGGCTACAAACAGTCGCTACCGTGATATACATACCTATAGCACTGTTTTTGTGTTTAAAATTCTAATACATTACTTGACTTTATCACTGTTGAAATGATGATCATTAAGTACATATTTAAAAGATTGTATACCTCTGATTATGCACATTCACATTAAAAAAACAAATTTCATTTTGTGTTATGATTTGCATTTATGGATATAATTTTTTCTCATCTTTCCATTACTTTCCATACATACATGTAGCTTTCTTTTCACCTTATTATCATTCACTAGGTACATTATACACTCTAGATATTTCTGTTAAACCCATATTGTTGACACATATACACATTTCTTGAGAGAAGAAGTGAGGTATAAAGATAATTATAATTTTGTTCACTATATTTCGGGGAAATTTGAAAGATCTTATCATCTTGTTATGTAAGAGGAAGCACTTATTATATTTTTTTAAATAAAAAATTAACAATTATGCACTAATGTTAACTTTTATAAAATAAAGTGGCCAATTTTACCTGAATTTCTAAACTACTAGTTTTCAGAATGCTGCTCTACTATGAAGCATTTTAAACACCCTTGTATTATCAATCCAACTGAAAGTGGCATTTCTAATTTTGCTTGTGATTAGCTCTTCATTTTTTACAAACATTTTTATATTAAGTTTCCCTTTTGTCCAAAGAATGTATTTTCATGTATCTGTGCCTTAGGTACAGTGTGTCGTATATCATTGAACTCCCGTTTTCATCAGTTTCCCCTCTGCAAAGCACACGCACATCTCAGAGTCTCAAAAACTTTTTAAAGCCTATCTGCACTACCTTGGCCAGGAGGGATTAGACCTCTCTGCATGGTCACTGACAGGTGGTTATCTCATCAAATCAATTCTCAATTACTGTAACGTAAGAAAAAGGGGACCATGGGGGACCAATGGTCACCGATTAGGCATTGTCTGCTACATGTATATAGAGGGTGCAAGTAGCTATAAGTCGTGTAGTGGGGCTTTAAAGGGGAGAACTTGTTTCAGCAGCTCCATATAAACTAGGCCCCAATTCACAATGGTGCTTTGAACCTGACCTGTGTATTTACTCTGGGCAGCCACAAAGCCCAAAATTTACTGACCCCTCCCCTTTGCTTTTGCTAGTTTTGATTCTTATCTCTGTTTTTCTTGGCTGCAAATGTTAAATTAATAATTTAGACAATAGACTAGGTTTAAATCACTGTTGTGAATTTGGGGTTTGGAATCTACATGGTACTATGCAATCCTAATTTTCGAGTAGAAGGATACCTTAAGTTATATTTTCATACATTAAAGTGCTCCATGATGCGATGGAATAAAAAAAATATATACATGCATATTACAGGTTTATCTATATATCTACACCGTATTATACATTTGTACTATACTTCATCTTTATATTAGGAATAATTTGTCTTCATATGACATTTCCGAATTTGCCCTAAAATAAAATCCTTTCCGTAGTTTATTACTTAAAGGCATCATTTAACAATGTTTAATCTGAGATGCACGGTCCTACGTGCTACCAGTGTCTGTGATATGGTGTAATATTGAAGCCCTAAAAAACTATCACTTCAAAATGATCAAGAAGTACCTCAAAAGTGTAAAAAATCTTTGAGTGACCGGTTTTACCATACTCGTTTCCCCCAATAGACTGTAGTGTTATAAAAACCATTTGGCAAACGCAAAATTTGGTTTCGATTTCAAATCATAAGTATGTTGATAATCAGACAGGCGATCAGCTTGTAAAAGTCGTGGAGTTCCTGACTGACCTAAAGGGTTAAAATTATCATTGCAGCATGAGCTAAATCCAGGATTTTGTTTCAGAATCTGAGACAAAATTACCAGATCCCTTTAAGGTCTCAGTTGTTCAGATATGGGGCGGCAAGCTTCTGTATAGAAGCTGCCATTGGTGTTTTTATGTGTAAAAATGAATGGTAACTGTGCAGTAACAAAGGACTTGTGTGCATTCACTGAGCTCTGTGTTATAAGATAGAGAAATCAGAAGCGCATTACACTTACATGTAACATCATTAACAAAAATATATAAAAACGTACTCAGTTTTTGCCATTTCATGTCTGAACGGGGTATAAGTAATGACTACAATGTAATAAGCGTTTAATGTAGCATGCAATCTGTTGCAAATTCACCCATCTTCTTTTTTTACTGCATCGTGTCTGAACAAGCCTTTAGTAATGACTAATAAGTGTTTAATGTAGCGTGCACTCTGTTGCAAATTCACCCATCTTCTTTGTTTAGCTGCATCGTGTCTGAACGAGCCTTTAGTAATGACTACCGGTAATAAACGTTTAATGTAGCGTACACTCTGTTGCAAATTCACCCACTTTTTTTTTTTTAAAGCTTTGTTTTGCCGTGTCTGTTTGCATCGTGTCTGAACTAGTAATCACCAAATAGAGCATTTAATGCAGTGTGCACTCACTCACTCAATGGCAGAATTTCTGTTTAGCAGTTCGCTTATTTTCTGCTGAGAGCTGGTTAGGCATGGACTCCGTGTAGAAGAACATGTGCTAACTTTCTTCTGGCTCGATCGATCTGTCTGAACAGAAAATATAAGATTTAACGAGCTGCTTCGGAGATGGCACTTGTCCAAACGACCCACAAATATCCACAGATCTTTGATACTTGGAGACGTCCCACTTTAGGCATTTCAGAATATTCACTGCCAGAGTAGTGGAGGTGCTTTAATTATGAATACCTTTTGTTTGCCCTCTTGAAAAAGAATACTTCCACCTGTGTAGCATAGAATGTACCATTGTTGCATGAATGAATGCGTATATACATGTAGTGAAGATCTGCCAACCAGTACAATTTAGTCGTATTTCGTACAATTTTTAGAAGCAAATACGACAGTACGATTTTCCTCAATAAAATATGATTTTCAAAAACAAACAAAACAGTAAAATACAACCTTTGGGATTAAGAAATACAGTTTTTGAACTCCAGGGGTTAATAGGTCTGGTAGTGACTACACAACTTTCACGAACACGTATCAAGGGCCCCGTCGCACAAAACTTACCATTGATGGTAACTTTGCCATCAATTGTAACTACCATGGAAACCTTGATTTTGTTTGGTTGTTGAGCCCTGTTACCATGGTAGTTGCCATTGATGGCAGTTACCTTCAATGGTAAGTTTTATGCAATGGGGCCTAATTGCAGTCGTGTCGACAGGTTTTACAATTTTGGTACGAGTGACCTTTATCTGCTCATGCGCAGTTAGTATCCCTATTGAGCTGATGCAGTGCTATTTTATGTACACATGTACATGTGAAATTAATGTAAAGACATTCATGAAATCACGTCAATGGCAACTTTTAACACCTATGGTATTGCATATAGAAACCATGTTTGGATTACATAATACATGTACATGGTCATGTTCGCTCATTACATAAGATGACATTCAGGAGTTAAAATAGGCCGTTTTCATAATGTTATCAAATTTAATGTCCAAACATTTGTTTAAGTGCCTCGTTAAAAGTTATTTCATTCACCTGTTACAAATATTTGTACTTCTATACTGCTAGTCAGATTACCAACTGACTGCAGTCCGCATTCTGACCTTTGAAATACAAATATATTCATAATAATGTGTATCATGGCACTTAAAGAGAAGGTTGAGTTCTTGGAAGAGGTGAAAAATAATTTGTGAGCGTTATCATTCTTATTATGCAAGTGTGGAAGAACATAAGATAAGACATGTTCCCTGAAAAGCATGGCTCTTCAAATGCCTTCATATTCTAAATATTTCATGTAACATCGTACAAATCTGACAGTGTTTGTGTAGTCCCATACACATCTTTCTGTGTACAGTGTTTGTAACTTCACCAAGACTTGGCCAAATTTTTTATCATTTTGATGATTCCAGAACCTTGCAATACACACAAATTCTTATATGCTAGATGATCAACTTTTTCTGGTCGATTCCCCACCGTTTCTTTCACAATGCAATCGCATGACCAGAACTCAACTTCATCTTTAAGAGAGATTTATGCATTAGATTTGATAGCATGAAGAAAAAATTGTCTATAGCCTTACACGTAGGTTGATTTTTTGAAAGTCTGTGGAATCTTGTTACATATTATATAAAATATTTCTCTATATTTGGATAATATTATCAGTACCGTAGGCCGAATACCATTGATTTATTTAATTGCATGATGGACTTGCAGAAACCAAATAAACCATCTTAATATTCTTTCTACCTTATCCATATAACAAAGAGAATAGTACTAAGTGCCTAGTTATTGGGAGAAATATAATGTACTGGTTGTACAGTAGGGAATACATTTTTTTCTTTTGCTTGTTATATGTACTTGCATACATGTATATATCTACACGAACATACATATATATTTGATATAAATTTGAAGAGTATATAATATATGTGACCATCCACCTTAAATCCACAAAAAGCAAACTTTGAAGACGCATCTAGGAGTGGCCGCTCTTTTGCCCGAATGCTATTAAAGAAATTAAGCATGTTTTATGCTTGTAAGTAAACAACCGGGGGACCGAGGACTTTAAATCCTCTCCGAGGGACTGCATTATGAGGATTAATGCCTTTCCAAAGGGCATGAGCGCATTGACTCAGTTTTGAACCTGGGACCTCTTAGTTAAAAGACCACCGCTCTACCACTGAGCCATCGTGCCTCCTTCTGCTAATGTGTAATAGGACTTTGGGTGGATGGTTACAATGATTGTAAATTTGTTGTGTAATTATGTCTATTGAGAATGATTTTTAAAATGTACTTGCACATCTGATTTTGAACTTTACAATATAATGATCGTAACCACAAACATTTGGATTATTTTGATATTTTGTATCGTCTGTTAAAAGAGTAAAAAAGACACGGTATATACCTTTGTGTGCTGATTCAAGTTGAGAATGATTAGATTTGTAATTCATATTTCACTGTATGCCAAGAGATGAAAATTGTGTAAAGATGAAAGTTTGGATTAGTTTTTGTGAAGAAGTACGCAAGTGACAAATGAAAGACCACATCACTATTAAAGAACCATTTCCCTGTCTACTAAATGTAGTTTGCGAAAGTGAATTGCCTGGCAAAAGCACCTTAATATAGGCATGCTCGCTTGCATAAAATTGCCGGGCTTTTCACACAATACCACTTGGTAACTTGTCTTTCCCCATAATGCTTTGTGCATGTCTGACATAGCAATAAGTTATTGATATATTAATCAGCAACTCTTGCATTTCAGTCCACGGTCATGCTGTTGATTATTATGACAGCCACTTGGAGAGTGATAATAATACCCTAGGGATTCGTAGCAAACTAGCCCCCAGTTGAGGAGTCCTTGATAGCCCACAAAAACAACAAATTTACGTTTTTGTTTTGTTCTTGACTGATCTTTGGAGTCATCAACATTTTGGTGTTGAATAATAATCGAAATCAGATCGCCATAAAAATGAATATCTAATTTATGAAAGCATATGCACAAAACTATGCATATTGTAATTGACTTCACTATTTCCTCCCCCCATTTTTATTTTTGCTTGTTTACATTTCGTATGTTTGGAGCCAGAAAGCTGTTAGGTCATTGTACTGTAACACGAGAATAACTAATAATAATAATAGCCTAATAGTCCACTCCAAATTTTATTAAACCGAAACGGAAATTCTTTGTGCCCAATTGATCGTGAGCCCGGCAGCCACTGAGCAGCGCCAGATCGACGTTGCTCTAACCCTTATTGTTGAACGCCAAACAAGGTAGCAACAACTCCCATCTTTTAACATCTTTTGGTACGACGCGGCCGGGGTTCGAACCCACGACCTCCCGGTTGTGAGGCGGACGCTCTACTGACTGAGCCAACACTCCCTTCTGAATCTGAGCAGACAATTCGCCTTATCAAATAATATTAGTCAAAATTCAATACAAGGCAATGGATTGCATCATCCAGAATGTGAACAAAGGAAATGCGTGTGGTACTATAAGCCAGTTCGCAATCTCAGCGCGCAATGCATTGTGGTAGTCGGTCATAGGCACTGATCTCTACCCAATTAGATCAGTGGTCATAGGTCATTGGAGATAAACAAAAGAGCGTTGCCCGTGGGTACTCGTACTAACGTGCACATTGTGAATGGCCAATTCCGAATTCGCGTAAACACCGTAATATTGACTCGATAATATCGCTGAAAATTGCATTTTTTCGTCGTCTTTTTCATTGAGTGATGGATGGAAATGCATCTGATCTTACTTTAGAAGAGATTAGACATTGGAATGTGAATGCTTTGAAGGATTTTCTACGGATAAGAGGACTCAAAACAAGAGGTTTAAAAGCGGAGCTACAAGCGTTGGTTTACAGTGCTGTACAGTTTGGGTACGAAGTGAAACCTAGTGAGGTGGAGGAAGATACATCGAGGTCTGCTAGCTATGCAGAGTTGTTGAACATCAAGGGAAAACGAATTCCAGATCCTCTTGTTGACTTGAAAGACAACTGGATCCCAGAAAAAGAAGGAGTGAAATTTTGGCCACCAGTTAGTTATTTTGAGATAGCCGAATGGTTGTTGAGCGAGGCGCCTTGCACCAGTGTACCAAGCAAGAGCAAATGTAAAACTGGTGATCAAACGAGACCCAAGTCCCTGCAAGAAAGACTTCTCTCTGACTATAAGGAAGGAAAGGCATATTCTTACTTCGATAGCAAGTGGCTTCATGAAATATTCTACCATTCAGTCTCCAAAGACAGTACAATGTGCATCTTGAAGACACAATGTACTCCTTCATTATCAGTGAAGAATGTACCTCACAATGTATGGATTGCTGTTGAACAGGCCACAGGAAAGATTCAGAGTGCCTACTGTAGCTGTTTTGCAGGGTAAGTACTAATATTAATCATTGGTTGATAAATGTGATGCCACATGTCTAACGTTTTAGAGGTCTATATTTACAAAGAAATGAACTTCCAAGGACGGAATGCCGGAATGGTCATGATTGGTGTCAGAGTGTGCACATAGTTTCTCAGAAAATTGAAATGTAGATAAAAAAAAATACATGTCGGCCTACCCTAGGTCTCGAAGGCCTATTCGAGATGAATTACAATTATTTACAGATTTTTATTTAAAAGATTTTCCATTTGATTTTGTTCTTTCAGTCTTGGATCAACTTGCAACCACATTGCTGCACTAGTTTTCAAGCTCGACCATGCCTTCATGACTGGAGTCTCCCAGGACCGTAACCTGCCTTGTACATCAAAGGTCTGCAGTTGGAATGTGTATAGTGGAGGGGCAGCATCAGTTCTCCGTGGAAAGCCAGTTTCTGAGATGGAGTGGGTTAAGCCGAGCTATGTCAAAAAAAGTAGGTCTATTATCAATTAACAAAATTAATGAATTTCCCAATGAAATGTAATTAGTCTTTTGGGGGGTATTTTAATATAAAGTAATTAATATATTTTTTCAATTAAGTTTTTAGCTGTTCAGAATATTGTGAAATTAGACATTAAGGCCCTACAATGTATATTAGCTACCACATATATTTTGTGATTTATTAAAAAATGTATACTAGAGACGTGAAACCATAATTGATGTAAAATTATGATTACATCTGCACTTCATGTACAGTATGTGATTGTGAAGGATAAAATATATTCAAATATTCAACTGTGCAATGATATTTTGTAAAATTTTGTCTTTGCAATACAGGAAAGCCTATCAACTCTGCTGCAAAACGACTTTTCAATCCATTGGGAAGGAGTAGGAGTCTCTCTGGCCAACAGACCCAAGCAAAAGATCTCATTAACGCCATGTACCCGAGCTGCAAGAAGTCAACGGTGTTCAAATATCTAGAAGACGAACAGAGCATCACAGAGATCAAAACTGCGAACTACACTCCCGAGGAAAACTTTAATGTGGGCGATGAAGTCGAGGTCCAAACAAGGAACACATCGAATGTCGAAACCCTGAGCAGCATTGGAAATCATGCAGAATCGGTAGAAGCGTTTTTGAATGTACTTCCAACATACAGCCAAGAGCAAGTTGATGCCGTGGAGAAGCAGACAAGAGGCCAAGCAGAGAACAACCAGTGGGCCGAATTCCGTGCAGGGATGATAACAGCATCCAACCTCAAGTCAGTTGTGACCCGACAAGCGTCATTAAGCGATCCTGCATCATCGCGCAGCCAAGATCCCAGGCCAACTATTAAGAAATTGATGTGTTACGAAACACTCAATCCAAATCTCCCAAGTCTCAAGTATGGCAGGTTGATGGAGCCGGTGGCAAGAAAAACGTATGAAACCATCTTAAAGGAAAATGGGCACCAAGATGTTCAGGTAGAAGAGTGCGGTTTGTTCGTTGACAAAAGTAAAGTGTTTCTGGGTGCATCGCCAGATGGTTTGGTATCCTGCGCGTGCTGTGACGAGACAGGATTACTCGAGATAAAGTGTCCACGCTCCATCGCCCTCGACGAGCCTTCAGCCGAGAACCTTGACTGGTTGACTGTAATAAATGGCTCTTCAAAGCTAAAGAAAAATCATCAGTACTACTACCAAGTACAGTCGCAAATGGGCATTACAGGACGAACATGGTGCGACTTCTTTGTGTACACACAAGCTGGTTTTCACCTTGAACGCATCTACTACGACATTGGAATGTGGACAAGTGCTATGGATGTTGCAGAGCAGTTCTTCAGAGAATACCTAGCTCCTGAATTGGTTTTAAAGGAGATTGGATTGGAGATTGGAGTCTAAGTTTGTATGCAGCTATCAAACTCTAAAGAAAGTGCACGTTGATAAACTGTACCAAGCAACTCTGTAACTGTCTAGTCTGTCTGTTTTCTCTTGCCTTGAACTGCCTACATATACCTCATACAAATTTAGAGCAGTATTTAAAGTATTAGAGTGCATTTTGTGCTATTAAATGTATGTTTGATAAATTGTACCACGCAACTCTGTAACTGTCGAGTCTGCCGGTTTTCTCTTGCCTTGAACTGCCTACATGTACCTCATACAAATTTAGAGCAGTATTTAAAGTATTAGAATGTATTTTGTGCTATTAAATTTATGTTTGTTTTAACTGGCATGTTTGGCAACATTATCATAATTTCTCGGTATATATTTATCTACTGCTAGACATAATGAAATTTGGCTCGCATCACTTCGAGTGAATCATCAAGCAATGCTAGAAAGCATTTTTTTCTTCTCAGTGGCCTGAATCAAAATTTACTGTTTATAATGTATTTTGTTTTGTGAATGTACTGCCATGGAAAGATAAATGTGTAGTTATCCAATTATCCATCGATTACATGTACCTCGCATCAGTCATACTCTCATTCAGCTTGCACACCGCAAATTCATTGTCTTTAATGATTTAGGAAATAAATTATTTATTTCACATGTCATATCTCCACGTATACTGTATTATGAAAGCATCATAAAGTGCAAATGATCATATAAATGTAAAGTGCATATCAATATAAAGATTTGCAAAGGTATATGTTTTGTGAATGTACTGCCATGGAAAGATAAATAAATGTGTAGTTATCGATAACCATGCATCAGTCATACTCTCATTCAGCTTGCACACTACAAATTAATGGTCTTTAATGATTCAGTAAATAAATTATTTATTTCACATGTTATATCTACATGTAAACTTTATTATATAAGCATCATAAACTGGTAATGATCATACAAATGTAAAGTGCATAACAATTGAAGATTTGCAAAGGTATACATGTACACAGTTATTCAAAGTTACACTGTTAATGGTAAATTTCAGAGAGCAAATGATGCGATGATTTTCCTGAATTCTGGATATCATATGACATATGTTAATTTTAATTAAAGTTGTTTACTTCTGAAAAACAATGAAAATGACTGCAATTAATTTTGTTCTAGGATGTAGTAGGCTTATATTACTAGTTAGTGAGAGAGAAAGAGAGAGAGAGGAGGGGGGGGGGGGGGGGAGAGAGAGCTAGAGAAAGGGAGAGAGAGAGAGGAGAGAGAGTGAAAGAGAGAGATGTAATACAATTTTTTTACTTTTGGAAAAACGATAAATATCACTCATTACTAACTTCAAATCATACTTTAGTACACACAAATCTAATAATAATAATAATAATAATGTTCAATTCTTATATAGCGCATATTACAAAATTGTCTCTATGCGCTTAGATACGAGAGAGAGAGAGAGAGAAGAGAGAAAAGACATGAAGAATATCTAAATGACAATTGCGTTCAAAACATCCAGGCATAAACGGGTGATAAACAACCTGTACTGAAATATGAAACCTTCTAAATAAACAAATGTTTCATTTAAAAATGAACTGCTAATAAATATAAACAATTAATTTACAAGACATGGTTGCAAGTTCACAAGAGCCGAGCAACCAATATCACTCATTACTAACTTCAAATCATACTTTAGAACACATACATCTAAATGACAATTGCGTTCAAAACAACCAGGCATAAACGGGTGATAAACTACCTGTACTGAAATATGAAACCTTCTAAATAAACAAATGTTTCATTTAAAAATGAACTGCTAATAAATATAAACAATTAATTTACAAGACATGGTTTCAAGTTCACAAGAGCCGAGCAACCAATATCACTCATTACTAACTTCAAATCATACTTTAGAACACATACATCTAAAGTTGAACAATTAATTTACAAGATCTGGTTGCAAGTTCACAAGAGCCGAGCAAACAGTCACAATATCATCAGCTGTGGGGATGAGGGTGAGTGGCATAGTGTTATTCAGTATCTTAAAGCTTTTCAACCGGTTGATAGCTCTCTCAACATGGATCCGCAGATTAGCGACAACTTTAGTTTTTTTCACTTTTGCCCGTGTCATCTGCCTCTTTCCCTGTGCAGCAGGGGGGATTTCCAAGGAAGCATGGTGCAGTATCAAATCCTCTTGGATCGGGAATCCTCTATCTGCCATCAAGATATCATGGGGTTCGAGAAGGTCGAGAAAGCCGCTTTCCCTAACAATAAACACATCTGAAACCCGTCCACCATAGACCTTCGAAATGAAGGAGATGTGACCGTTAGGCGTAATCCCTACAAGAAGCTTGATGGTGTTATGCTTCTTGTAGTCGGACCAGGTTGATGCCTGCAGCTCTAGCGATCGTGGTCTTTCGATGAACATTTCCGTGCAATCAATGATGCATCTCAGGTTCCTGCACCGGTTCCTGAACTGTTTTGGCATGTTCAATGAAATGGATGGTCTGCTAGGCCACACTATGAAGGGCTTCAACGTGATGGCGAGAAAGCGTACCCATGTAGTAACGACCTGGGAGCAAGTGCTTGGGACAACGCCGAAGAGCAATGCCAGAAACTGAATCGTCAAATCAAGGCGAAGTCGCATCAGAACCATAAGGAACTCATCCTTAATTTGCAGTTTTCGCTTTGGGCCGGATTTCTTTGGTGTGGACTTGAATTGGCGAGGAGTGCCTTTCTTTTTTGCCTGGGTGCTCTTCCAGTAGTTAATGTTCTTGGCCTTGGGCTCAAGATAGCTGAACATATCCTCAAATGCCTGTTTTGAGCTCATCCCTGTGCAGTGCACGACATCTTTGTCAGTTTTAATGTTCTCAGCTGAGATCAGTTTTTTCCTGCTACTTTTACTACATTTTGTGCTCACCGCCTGCCTTGAAATAAGCTTATGTTCGAGGTCCTTCACCTTGTGCTCAAGTTGGTTTATTTTTCTCTGTTTGGTAACACATCCCTGACAGTCACAATCTGGCCTACAGTCACACTTGTATATGTATCTATGGTCATGTTCAGCACTTTCTTCTGAGCTAGTAGTAGTAGTAGTTGGATCTGGATCTGGATCTGGAGTAGCGTGAGTCGAGCAAGCTTTCTTGTTCCTTGGTACATGTACTTCTTCACGCTCTCTCGGTAGTGCACGTTTTGGCGTGAGTCGCTGGGATGGTTTATATCCGAGATGAAGGACGGGATCTGGATTTCCTACTGTTGGTTCCCCATCAAGGAAATGAATGGAGCAGACCCGATCATGGGATTTGTTCATCCAATTTTTGCCGCTTTTGGCATCTTTTTTGTTCATGAATTTATTCCATCGCTTTCTAGCTTCTGCATCCTTCCTGTCTGTGGGAAATGGAAATAGTCTGAAAGGGGGTGGGCAATCACAACATCCCAATCCAAAGCGAGTCTGATGCTTGCTGCAAAATCCTTGCTTCCACTTTTCCAGCTGGAAGGACCCATTGCCGCACCCAACAACTGCACAAAGCTTCATGCCTGAAAAAGAAATGGAAAAAGAAGGGACAAATAATCATACAATTAACAATATTTCTCACTACATGTGCATATTGAAAACTTACAAATATGTCTTCAAAAGGATCAATACGATACGGGTACCATAATCAGCCAACAGTGCAGTGTAGTGCAGTTGGCGTTAGCATAGATTGTTTAAGCTGTACATCTTTTATTACAGTCCCATCTGTACACTTCTGTGTCATGTTCTGACCCAAAACCCGAAAAAACTTCATCTTGAATGAGTAAATACAACATTTTAAAAATGGTTACATGTTATTTCGGGATTTTATATTAGAAATAAAACGATTCAAACCTACTTTCATCGATGTTTGTTGCAAGGAACAGTCAGAATTCGGAGATATTACGCTCGTTTTGTGTGGAAGTTTTGTCAATCTAAACCATATCCGTCGGCGGCACTCTATTGTTTATCTCCAGAAATGCGTCGGCAGGCGATTCTCGCGCATGCGCGATAACAACTGCGAAAAGGCTTTACACCAATTTTGTACCTTGAGGGAAAATTGTTTGGAGATGGTTACCATGGAGAATAATAATAATAGTTCGTCATTATATAGCGCATTTCAGAAATGCAGGTCCTCTCAATGCGCTTTTACAGATATTTATTATTACCCCGGTCATCGGATTCATGCTTACCCGCACACAAGATATGCACATTCTCCACTCCATTTTGTAGTAAACGTTTAAGAATTTCAGATTATTTTTGCAATAATCTGTGAAATGCATTTCAAATGTGTGTCTTTCCTTTTCACCTTATCTTCTTATCTTCAGCAGACGATAAGCGAAATTCATTTGTTGTTTTAAACTTTAAAATAAGGTGCAGGTGCGTGTAATTACATTGCTTGTTCTATAAACGAATGTGAATGAATAACTAACATTTCATATCAATTCCTTCGCGCTCCTTTTGGGAGATCAACCGACCCGCGCGCATTTTATATTACATGACATATGGTAAAATTCTCGACATCTTTTTACACTTTTCTTTACCATTAAAAATCGAAATTGAGAATAATATCCTCAATCGAGATATGAGAAGAAGGAAACATTTCCTTTACATTCCATGTAAAACCATGCCCTTACTTGAAAAAAAACCTCGGTCACTTTGACGTTGAACTTTACAATCCATTTAAAAAAAATTACTCTCTCATACACAATGTCAATGGATCGGTCGCACTGTGCTCGATTGCCTTTCAATAAACCAATCTTTAACTTTGCAGCAACGCGTTTTGCGTCAAATTTGTAAATCCTCAATCTCAGACAATGACATATGATACGTAAGCTTTTCATACATATAAATTTCATTTTGATTGATTCATTTTTAGCTCCGTCACTTTTCATGTCAAATCATGCTTCATGTCCCATTTTAGAAGCCCGACCCAGGGTTTGTGCCAGCTAGCCCTGTGTATGTACGTAATGCTATGCATACACATATAACTGAACATGCATAAGTACAGTACATGTACACACGCAGCGCAGCGCGTACGAGCGCACTGCACTACATTTCATTGGGTCAGTACCATTATGAAAATAGGGGAACAATGAGTGGGATGGGTTTAGTGCCGTCACAATAAACTTGCGCATTACACGCGTACGTATAATTAGAGCAATTTATGCACCCCCAAGAAATAATGAATACAGCCCGACCTCTCTACACACAGAACTGCACAGATACCGCACAGTCCGGTCAAGGCGGTACGCGTAGCGTTAAACCGCCAAATTTACAGAAATTGTGAGGAGCGCTTTTGCTATGAAAGGAATTGATATGATATGCAATGGTATCATGTACTCTTATGATAAATTGACTACTAAAAATATCAAAGTAATGTACATGAAATCATAATGTTGTATCACTTTACTTTACTAATGTACATAAAACAGAAAAAATCCACCAAAAATTGTTTTGATTGGTTTTCTTTGGAGTTTTTTTTTTTTTTTTTTTTTTTTTTTTTTTTTTTTTTAAATGAACATGGGCATGAAAGGAGTGATGCAATATTCGCGCAGATAATCATGATCAGCATTATATGATGCTGGTCATTTCGAATCTCAAGAAATTTTGGGCATCCAGGAGAGTTGTCGGTCTCGTGAACCTTCAGAAAATTATAATGCATAGTGATGTCATGTACCTCCTAATGATGCTTCTTTCAATCATGAATTACTATCTGTCGGTTCAATCATGTCGACAAAAATGCAAATCTGCAAACAAAACTCTCCAATAACCTTTGAGGGCGTCGTCCCCTTCTCCCACTTAGATACATTGGTGATATCTTTTTGCGTCTGACAGGCATTTCAATAAATAGATAGTGGTGGTGGTTATTTTACCTGACTGCTAAGAAAGCATAAATGCTTGTAAGTAAGCAACCAGACGGCCGACGGCTTTAGGTCCTCTCCGAGGGACCTGGTAATGAGGATTAATGCCTTACCAAAGGGCGCTAGCCTATTGATTTGGTGTCGAACCCGGGTCACCGGATTACGAGACCACTGCTCTACCGACTGAGCTATCGCGCCTCCTATATGTTGGCATGACCCCTAAATATGGGTCCACATTTTCAAAATTTCAAAAAAATTCCGGATGTTTGCCATGCAAACACACGTAGTTTTAGAAAAATGGACTTTACTTCGAGAAAAATCCGCCAAAATGACCCTTAAACATGGGTAGGGTTTTCGAGGCTTCAACGGCACACCCCCGTCAAAACCAAATCTGAGTACCCCCCCCCCCCCCCCCCTCGGGACTGAATTACTAGGTTATAATGTACAATTGCACATAATGATACATTTAAGTCATAACTAATGCGACACTGGGGAATTCCCTCTTGAATATCCCTGCAATAACTCATTGCGAAGACTATATTAGATATGTCGATGTATTGCTGTCAATATAGTAACATAGTACATCACCCCAGGGGGGTGTTAATTCACAAAGATCCCAAGTCGAACGGAAAGCCGTTAGCATCTTTGAAAATATTTTGTAGAAGTGATTTTAAAAGGCACAGCATGTTGATTCAAATCATTCATAGTGTTTTTTTCCATGGAGATTACATGTTCTTGATGTGGAATTTATGAAAAGTCTAACATACTTTGATATTTGCTTTTGAATATATTTTGTTTTAAGGCTACAAATGGCTCTCCATAATGTTTAAGTCAAACTTAGAGATAAGTTCGACTTAGGATCTTTGTGAAACACCCTCCAGGTCCTCATCACGGCTAGCTGGAATGATCCTGCAATGTGGGTTATATTCGGATCTTCCCGCCCCGCCCAATATCTCTCTAATGAGCCCCAATCATTGTAAACACATAACTCTTTCATTCATACGCCCACGGAAGGTCGGGAGCTAGACATCCACAACCTACCGCGGTGCTCCTCCGACAGACACCCTTTTACGGCGAACGAGGCCTTCGCGCGCTCTCGGACGATTGAGCCACGCCCCCATATCGGGGAGAGATGAAAGCTGATACGTTCACCCCTGCATAACGCTGTCATGGTGTTGCAACGCGAGGCATGCCAAGCGTGTACCGTACGTGCTTACGGAGCTGGCAGGTGTATGCTACTTCTATATGAAGGGAATGTTTTCATGGGTGGTGGCGTAGCTACAAGAGGGTGATGGGGAACGCCCCCCTAACATGCACAGTCGAATGATCACGATAGAGAGTATAATATAGAGGTAGGGAAACAAAATGAGGGAAATGTAAAGTTTTTAAAAAGACAACACGATTATGTATGCCCCCCCCCCGAACACAAATTTCTATTCTTTGCCCTTTAATCATAAACTGTTTATCTTACAGAACTCCCCCCCCCCCTTGTGCCACCAGCACAGCCTTCTCAATACGCCCCTAGAAATTGTAACATGTTCGGTTTATTACCGTATAAAACGGGGGAAAATAAAGACCAAGCCTTGTCTACTTTTAACAGTGTTAAACCAGGAAGTTATGATCAGTGTGCAGAGCAGTGTAAAATAACAACTTCTTTTAAATGCCCTCATATTTGAAATATATAACGCGAAATAGTTCAAAAGTTTGAACCAAACTGTTTTGCCACATTTACTTTTCTTTTTGATCACTCCAAAACCTCACAGTATTACCAGTTCTTATGTAACATTACATATCACCTTTCCCAATTGCTTCAAGATAATTTATGTTACAAAAAGACGACACGAGTGACGAAGTATACCCTCCCCCAAAACACCAATTTCTATTCTTTGGCCCTTAATCTGTAACAGTATAACTAACTCCCCCCCCCCCCCCCTCGTGCCAACAGCACAGCCTTCTCAAACATCACTTTCTATTCAGCATAACTCATTATCAGTACTCGACTTCTCGTTGCCAGTACTCTCATTACCAGTACTAGACTTTATTTTTTAATTACAAGTGAAATGAGTTCTGTAGCACTTGGGTATTTGATCAATTACATCTGTCAAATGCCGTACACCTGCGGAATAAATAACATGGACATCCCACGGTGATGCAATGGTACTAAACTGTGACACAGTTAAACGCAACATGGGAAAGTTTGAACCAATGGCAATGCTAGACCATGATTTGGATAGGGATTAGATGGGGCGTCTGACAACATTTGGCGAGGAGTTAACTGAGAGCTTTTCACCCACCCTCTCACCACCTCAAAATAAAACAAAGGGTCCTCGAATTCTTAAAGATTGAAAATAAATATCAAATGAAAATATGATTCTGTTACATTATGATGGAATATATTATTTTAATGAGTTGAATTCCAATGTTTTAAATTATCAAAGTAGACAGCGCAACGCAACATAATTTATGAATAATATTGCATTTTCAAGCTCATCAAACTGACATGATACAAATCCTGCACAATAAATGTGTTATGGATCTATTGCCGTTTCTGCACCATGCAACAATAACAATCGAAATAAATGATAAACACTGATTTGAGAAAAAAAATACCAAATCAAATGAATTTTATTCATATCGAAGAATGCGATAGAAAATAACTTTCTTACATTAAAAATCTTAAATTTACATTGTGATATATTGAACTTCAAATTTAGTTTAAATAACAAAAGATACGCTTTGCATTATTATCCGAAAAATGTAATAAAACGAGAAAAAAACATCAAAACGTAAAAAAAATTATACGAAAAGGCCAAATAGGCCTATTAAATTTAATGAAGTACGAAGATTACGAACACTTTTTAAAGATGTATATCTTCCGCATAAGCTATACGCGCATGTTTATGCAGCATATACCATCGTGAGAAAAGATACCTATACGTACAAATTAAAAACTTGTTTTATGATAGAATATTATTAATGTTAGCTATGCCTTCTATTGGCTGAACATAAAAACGCTATTTATATATGAAATCATTTTATTCTCACTGCAAGCTATATTAAAAAATGATAAAACAATAAACAATATTTTCGTAATACAATTATTCTGTACAGTACGTTTAATGGTATACAAATATTATATAATGTATAATTATATTCCATGTGCTCTCCTCATACAAAATCAATATATTAGTTGGGCGTAATTTGAGTTATGTAAGAGTAAGAATTACATTGGAACAGCAGGATATATCACAAAGTTTTACATGTTTGAGGCCTTACAATTCTATATCTAACAGTTGCTGTTCTTCAGGAAAAAATGAATGATAATAAAAGTATAACAAAATAAACAAAAACACACATGTTAAGTTAGTCATTTAGCTGTATAATGAACAGTTTACATTATGCTATCATATTGAGTACTTTTTTGTCATTGGAAATTAGCATTTAGAAAAATAATATATATCTCGTTGGAAAATGATGTACAGCCGATTATCTAATGTTATTTTTCAATGCACCTATGTTAAAGATATCAATTTATTTACTACTACTACTATAACTATTACTTCTATTACTAATGATACTGATAATAGTGATAATAATGATAATAGTAATAATAGGAACGGCTATACGTTCATTGGGCATATATCAGTGATTGCCATTTTGTGAGAAACTGGTGAATTGAATTTTGATTGTAATCAATTAGTATGGCGTCATAGTTTGGAAGTTGGATATTTTGAACTCGCATGCAATATTCATGGAATTTCTTTGGTTGAAAATTAGTGGGAATCAAGTTGATATGATAATAATTAATTAAATAAATCCATATCAAATCGAGTAACTGTGCTCTGTAAATGTTAAGGATGTATTCATGTTCACTAGTCATAGGCTCCTCGATTTTACTCCTATAATAAAGCAAGCTTGTCTTTGTGTAATTTGAACAGGTCTACATTATCTCCTTGTGTTCTCACAATCAAGTCTTCAAATTGTCCAGAGTTGTCTTAACAGTTGTCACAAATATTGTTCGAGCGGGGAAAATACCCAAACAATGCACCTCATTTAGGATATTTTGAAATATTTGTTTCTGCTCTAACCATTACAACGGATTTAATCAGATTCTCGTAATTTCGATATTTGTTATCTATAATTGTCAACTTCACACGCAAGTGAATGGGAGCCTGAATAAGGTGTGTGAGCCAGATTGCACGGATCAGTTAACTCATAGCCTGCCATGAGGCTGCTTGCACGCTATTGTTACGCTGCTTCTTGCATGCTAGCAAACATTCGTAATAGCAGTTATTGTTCATGCCTATTGGACTGGGCCTAGTGCTTTGCACGCTCTATTGTTAGTACCATCGCGTTAATCCGATTATCTCGTTATAAATCTGGCACTGGGGGGATTAGCCCTGTGGCAGGATAAGAGTTAAAGCGGGACTGCACTACTTGTAGCTACTTGCGCCCTCTATAATAACCAACAATGACTTAGCGGTACCCGTTGACCCCCATGGTCCCCTTTTTCTTATGCTAATTGAGAGCTAATTTGATGAGATAAACACCTGACAGTGACCACACAGGGAGGTCTAATCCCTCCTGGTCAATTTAGTGCAGATAGGATTTAAGTCCCGGGAACGTAAGTTGAGATATCATCGTATATCATGGATAATCCGAAAAAATAGTTTTCAAACGTAGAAAGAAAAATATCATAATCTGCAAATCTGCTTCCCTCCAAGCAATAATGAAACAGTCCTGAAAAACTCTCCAACCAATCAACGTTGCCAATATTGGTCATAGCACTCAATCCAAGGTATTCCATTGTTGTCCTTTCCGTTGTGCACTTGTTGTACTTTAAAGAATTGTTTTTTCTCCAATGGGTGTTATTTAAACAATGTGATTTCAGCATGTCCGGTTTCCTCAGAGACGAAATTAATAGATAACAATAATAAATAAATAAATAACAGAATAAAACATGACTTCAGACGCTGTTATATTGAGTCCTCGCGTCCCTCAGAATAATTTCGAGTGGACGAATCCTTAAGTGCCTTGACCAACCAAATATTGCGCTAGTTCCTGTACGGTTTTGTTCGCGTTTCCGGCTACATGATCTGTTCCGTATACTCCGATGACAAGAGCTGTAGGAAGAAAAGGGAGATAACACTAATTTTAATAATAATAATAATAATAATAATAGCCTAATAGTCCACTCCAAATTTTATTAAACCGAAACGGAAATTCTTTTTGCCCAATTGATCGTGAGCCCGGCAGCCACTGAGCAGCGCCAGATCGACGTTGCTCTATCCCTTATTGTTGAACGGCAAACCATGGTTCAATAACTGAACCATTAATTAATTATAGCGGAGATCAAAACATTTTTTTAAATTGTCATCACAACATAGGGAAAATAGAATTTAAAGAAATTACTAATATAATGGTAAGATTCACAATGTGCTCCTTGGTATTACACTAAAGAATGATATACAATTGTTTATTTGTATTATTGTGGTTCTATGTAGTGTATTTTTGTTTATCATGAAAATGCTTTTGTAAAAATATTGCACAATTCAGCTCTCGGACTGTGATGCATTATTTTTTAAATGGACAAACCATTCATTAATTAAATAGATCAACCATCATTATCATAACAAAAAATTATAAAAATGCACATATTTGAAAAAATAAATGCATAACATGAATTTGACCAAAAGAAATCGTTACTTTTCCCTTCTTGCATACATTCAAAGATAATTTCTATTTCTTTATAACACTCAAATAAATAAATGAAATTGAATACACCAGTTTACAGTTGTATCAGTGCGCATGCGCAGACAGTTGACCTCGGGTCATTGGCCCCGGAACAGGGCCAAATACACCAGTTTACAGTTGTATCAGTGCGCATGCGCAGACAGTTGACCTCGGGTCAGTGGCCCCGGAACAGGCCAAATTGGCCCTGTTCCGGGGCCACTGACCTCTGACCTCTGGTATTTTATGCGTAAATTAAGATTGCGCCCATGCAAATGATGATACGCGCGCACAACGCAGCGCGCAGGCAGTGATATCATCATAATTTGCATGGGCGCAATCTTAATTTACGCATAAATACATGACCTCTAGTCATTGGCTTTGTTTAAAATGGCGCACACAACTGTAAACTGGTGTATTGGCCCTGTTCCGGGGCCAATAACCTCTGACCTCTGGTATTTATGCGTAAATTAAGATTGCGCCCATGCAAATGATGATATGCGCGCACAACGCAGCGCGCAGGCAGTGATATCATCATAATTTGCATGGGCGCAATCTTAATTTACGCATAAATACATGACCTCTAGGTCATTGGCCTTGTTTAAAATGGCGCACACAACTGTAAACTGGTGTATTAAATATTATGATATAGTTACATGTAGGAGTTATCATATAGGACAACTCCTTAGTAACTATTACTGGAAACTCAAAATCCATGTTTTAGTGTATTAACACTGGAATCTTATTGTTCGTTATTAACCTGCCTTCGAATTTACTTGGTTTTAGTGAGACGTTACTGATATAAGTTGTGAATTGAGAAAAGTTTATTAGTTAGTTTTTTTTTTTGTAAAAGCTTATCTGTACTAGTTTATACGAGGGATTAAACCACCCTGCAAGGTCACTGGATAGGTGGTTATCTCATCAACTCAGCTCTCAAATAACATGAGAAAAAGAGGATCATGGGGGACCAATGGTCACCGATTAGGCATTGCTTTCTTATATAGGGGAAGCAAGTAGCTACAAGTAGTACAATGGGCCTTTAAGTTTGTTAATTTTTTGAGAGATAGGGGGAGGGGGTGGAATCCGATGTCCAAAAGGTTTCTCACAAGTAAAAGTAAAAGCAGCATGAGGTTCAATTTCCAACTCCTCTGAAATCTCTGGCCAATCAAAAAAAAAGGGGGGGCGTCCAGGCCCCCAGGACGCCCCCGATCCGCGCCTTAAATTCCTATACGTACCGGTGCTACTTTGCCTACACACACGCCAGTGCCTTGTTTCCTGGCCAAGACAGCGGTATCGTCTGCTCGAAGAAGCACATATTTCACCCCGCCAATCAGAACGCCGTTCTCTCGCAATGACTCCGCCGTGGCCAGACCGCGTATAAGGAATCCTACTTCCCGGCTGAAATCTGGATGGGGATGGGGGAGGGGAGGGGAGGGGATGCAGAAAAGAAGGGGTGATAGCGAGAGAGAGAGAGAGAGAGAGAGAGAGAGAGAGAGAGAGATAGAGAGAGAGAGAGAGAGAGAGAGAGAGGAGAGATAGGAACGAAAGAGGGCAAGCGAGGAAAACAAAGAGAGAAAAAGAGAAGAAGAAAAGGAAAAAGAAGAAGAAGAGAGAGGGAGAGAGAGAGAGAGAGAGAGAGAGAGAGAGAGAGAGGGAGAGAGAGAGAGGGGGGAGAGAGAGGGGGAGAGAGAGGGGAGAGGGGAATGGAGAAAGAGAGAGAAAAGTAAATAAAAATGATTATTAACATTAGAAAACTTTCCCATTTTGTCCTCCCCCCCCCCCTTTTTTTTAATTTTTTAGTGTCCTAATCGGACAGAAAGTACTAAATAGAAAGAAAACAAATACTATATTTTTGTACGCAACAAACGAGAGAGTTACTAGCGACGATTTCACAATCAAGCACCCAAAATGCAGATTTGAGTTTTTGCATAGCTTTAGAAAACTCTTATTATTGGTCCGATTTATTTGAACATTTCGCCATTCTTTTTCTCCTTATTTCCCCACTGCCATAGAAATGAATTATTACAAGGCTTGGATTTCCCTTTAAATATATAGCTAAACAATGGCGCACACGGATTTTTTTCAGAGGTGACACAAGTATGAACAATCTCTAACATGAAGAGAAAAAAAAAACCGCAGAAAAAAAAAACATCATGGGGGGGGGGGGGGGGTCCTGCTATAGCACTCTCACTCAGAACATGCCCAACAGACTGAATTTGACCACATAGACACATGTCGATCAGAGTCTTCATGCTTGCAGCAAAACGGCCTGGGCTTCCTGGGAAGGTTGTTGCCAGGAGGATGAGGATGAGAGGACCAAACTTTAAAGGTAGTACAAAGTTTAAGTACCGGGGTCATGAATTTGGTTCAAATGAACATATTGGAAGCATATGCGATCAAACAATATTCAGTGATCGTTGTCGAGGTTGAAATCGAGTCTAAAGTTATGAAATTGTAAAAAATACACTCTTTATGTTGTATAGCTCTCTCTCAAGGTCATGATATTAATTAAGCTATAAAACATTATTTCTTGACTAAATCGACCGATTAGCTATTCCCGTTTGGAAGTTGTATATCACAACTA